>JAJKFI010000065.1:6096631-6212181 GCA_029204185.1 Lerista edwardsae
GTCCCGCCCTCCGTTCCCCCAAGTCGTTTGTAGATCCCATTGCTGAAAATGGCTGCAATCCTGTGCATACGTTCTTGGGAATAAGCTCCATAGTACTCAGTGGAACTTACTTCTGAGTAGGCAAGGGCTGTAAGCAAAAACCATATTACACAAGAAAGAAGTACCCTTCCACACCCCATCTGGGTATGGGGTAGCCCAACCATAAAGACCACTTGAGTCGGCACAGTCCCCTGAGTGTTAAACATTCTGTAAAGTATGTTTGTGTCACCTCAGGAGCAGACCATGCCTGCACAAGCATCTGCACTGGTCTGCCGGTAGCAGATCCCATCCCTGCACCAGCCAAGCATGGTAGGTTTGCCCTCGGCAGTACAGAGGGGAGGAAAGGGTGTTCCAAGGCAGCTCATGCCGTATTGTAACACCTACTTCTGGGCCATTCTGCTTACATGTGCTGCTTGGTTTTTTGCAAGCTAGCAGTGGGATCCGGCTTATGGGATAATCATATTCCATAAGGCAGGCTGGGGTATTCCACAGGATAAGGACCTCCAGCATCCTCCCAGCCTGTGTAGGATACGGTACAGGCCACTGCAGCCTGGCAGTACTAATGCAGGTTAGGACTGCACCTTGACAAGTCTTGGCTTTCTAATGTTTGTACGATACTTATTTATCTCATTCACACAGTACATGTTTAGGTCTGTATTTATTCTTAGATGGACGTGTGATGTGTGCAGCAAAATTGATGTGCCACCTTTTTAACAATTTGGTTGTATGATAGAGCTGGGTCTCTATTATTTTATGAAGTGTTATTTTTCCAGCATGGCAGAATGGAATATACATACATTAATTAAAATGTCTAGTCAGCCATCCTAGCAGATGTAACTTAACCATTGATTGATTGATTTTAAAATATTTATATCCTGCGTTTTCCCTCCCATCATGGAGGGAAAGCTGCCCATGGCAGCTTATTGGGTCTTGTTGACATATTACTAGAATACAAGAAAAAGTTTGGGGGTTATGTCTCTCTGTTTTTCCCCATTTATTCCTCCTCTTCACAGGGTAGTTGGTTTCTTTCTATGAGGAGTGAGGTTACACTTCTGTTTTGAAAGGCACCAGCTGATGGAGTGGCATCGGTGACTCATTGTCTTGATGACTTTTCCTTCTTTCTCACAAGGCAGTTGTGGATATAAGTTGTACATCACTCTCTCAAAAAGAAAGGTTCTAGTGCCCCTTCCCTTAGGATATTTTTCACTACTTGTGTGTCAAATTTCCGATTACTTGCTAATGTGGGAGTAGCTTAACCATTTCTGAGCTCCTGGTGAGTGGGGGGCGGGGGATAAATGTTTAGACAGGCTGTTTTCAGATTTTCTCCTATAATTGGTGCCTAGAAATGTGTGCATTGAATTTTATGGTTCTAGCTTATAGGGGCTTCTCAGTGGTGACCCTTTGATTGTGGAATACCCTCCCCTTAGAATTAAGAACTGGTCCCTCTTTGGAAATATTTCAGCGGGGCCTGAAGACTTTTTTATTTAAACAAACTTGCAATTGTTGACGGGCTGGCAGGCATTTAAATTTCAAATTGCAATTATGGAATCCACAGGGCCTGCTTATTTTAAATTTTTTAATGTTTTAATATTATTTTTTAACATTGTTTTAATTGTTATACTTCGTGGTTTTTTAGTGTGATAATTTTAATATTGTAAGCTGCCTTGGGTGCCCATGGGGCAGAAAGGTGGGATAAAAATTAAATAAATAATAATAAACAATATCAAAATCGTATCAGTCAGTGAGATCTACACTCATATAAATTAATGAGTAAAAAGTGAGAATTAATAAAATGAGAAGGAATCACAGAGAAAAAAAACTATTGACAGATTCTGAATCTGAACTATTAAAGTCATAATCCAAACTACTCTAATATGTTGCGTATAACTGAATGTTTACGTTTAATGACTAGACAGTGCAAAGTGTATTTTTTTAGTCTAACAGCAAAAACTAGTGATACAACAGCCTACCAAGAGGCTCAATACCAAATTTTGTGTGAGAGAGAGATCATGCCATATAGACCACATGTTAATGGATTTTCCCATTGTATTTACATTTCAGATTGTTTTTCTTGAATCTGTTTTGGATACACGCTCAGTCAACATTCCAATGTTAGAAGAACAGATTGCAAGTTTGGAAGCAGAAGTTGAAGCTCAGGAGAATGTTCTGAGGTAGTGAACTCTTTGTTTTTTATTCCTCTTAGGGCTTGTTCAATACTTCCAGGGGAAAATCTCAAGTCCTTTTATAACTGAAGAAAAAATGAGTGAATGGAGCTGATATGTCCTTGAAAAATGTGGACAATTTAGTTCACTCATTATTCCCCATAGTGAGAGAGAAAGATGCAGCATGAGACTTGAACCCACTTGAGGTTCATCTCCTGACAGTAACAAGTGAACAGGCCCACACCACTGATGCTGTTCTTCAAATGCTTAAATTTGAAGGGGGAAAAAAACCAAAACATTTTCACATTGAAATTGGTGCTGTTTGTATTTTGATCCTAAACACTTGGAAGTAAGCACCTTGATTTCAGTAAAATTTACTTTCAGCTCAATGTGCACAGGTCATAGTATGTGAATGCTATATAAATCTCAGTTTTTTCCAAAATATTGTATGCTCTATATCTTTAACTTGGGTGTTTGGAGACCAAATTACGTGTGTCAGTTTGTTTCTTTGCCAATATATTCAGTCAGAATGCACGTGGGAGACGGGAGCTTGTGTGGGATCCTGCTTAACATGAGTCTTTCCCTTCAAGCAGTGCACAATTTCTACTGCTATGGTAGCATTAAAGAAATATGCTGCAAGTTGTTCCTTTGTCACATACTACTGTAACAAGCAGTAGTAACATACAGAATTATGATTAGGCTTTTGGACTCTTATAGTTTCTTCTTGAGGAGATTGAATGAGAGATGCTTTATAGCTAGCTAGCTTTGAGGAAAATGCCTAGAACAACTATTTATTTGGCTAAGGACTTAAAATGGTTAACAAGATACTGATTATTCTACTCCATCTGTTCTTATCCATAGTCACTAGAAAGCAAATTTGAATAAAAATGTCTTGCACATTTGCAGTAGTGTACAGGGTGGTCTGCCCTGGGTGCAAGCAATGATGGGGTGCATTACCGACTGGCTGAAATGAGAGGCTGACTTACTCCCCCTGCAAGAGTTTCAGGGAGCTTGTGTCTCTGTGATTCCCCCCCCCCCCCACTTTGCTATTGTATAGACTGGTAATATGAAGATAGGCAAACTAGGCAAAATGGAGCCCCTCCCCGCTCTCTGGAGGAGAGTTTAGCAACTTTTCTCTACATCTGGCTTCTTCCTCAGGACCAACAAATGGAAAAGGCACGTTGTTGTGCACCAATCACTTGTAACCACAGAGGAAAGCTGGCGGAACATTGTTCTCTTCTTTGACTTCTCTCCATCTTCTGTCACCAACATCTGTCTGTTCTGTTCTGTCAGATATGCTAGATACAGTGCACACTTGTTCTACAGATTATAAGGCTGGCCTCTTTTAAAAATGACTTTGCTGAAGGAAAAGTGTTCTTCACCAATGCATGTTCTGGACATTTAGTTGTTTTTTTTTTTTTTTTTTTTAAAAACCACCAAAGAACAACCTGTATGATGTATGTTTTAATAAACTGCTTTCTAATACTTTTTTTTTATTTTAGGGAGGCAGAAGATAAATTAGAGCAAAGCCAGAAAATAGCAATGGAAAAAGAATATGTTTTGCAGAAGTTCAAGGAGGAATATAAACAAATGAAACAAGATTTAATAGAACAAAACAAACAAGGAAAAAGGTGATGCATTACACGAGAGCTTAGTTTTCATTTGGAAAACTTGATGACACATATCTTGCTGCAAAATACTTGTTTTAGAATGCATTGGCTATGTTGTTGGGGGAAAATGTTATTGCAGATGTAATCCAGGTTTTTTAATTGTCTTCTAAATTCACTTAGACATGACTAAAGTTCAGACCAGAAACACAGGTGGAGATTGGCATTTTTCATGGGATTCTTGCACTTTTGGATGCAAAACCCAAATGGTTTCCTTATCCATAAGCATTTTCCCCACAGAATAAGCCACATACTTTTTCACTCATTATTCCATTAGTGAATCTTCAATAAGCATTTAAGTTGTAGCCACAGTAGTTGAAATACTAACAGATCTGAAAATAGATGGCTGAAGAAACGAAAGTCTGCTTACTGCTGTTGTGAGTCAATGAAAAATAAGTATACCTGTTCATGATTTGTGCAATTTCCTACCCTTGGAAATAACAACATACATACAATCTTGAATTTTTACATATATAAACAGTGTCATATAAGGATTTAAAAGCCCTTTTAAATGCTTTTCTGAGATACATTTGAAATGAATAACTATTACTGTGCATTTGTTCACATAGTATGACTTAATCAATTTTTCTTGTCAGCTTGAGGGGACGATGCTTCCTTCTCTAGAGTTTAGGGCCCTAAAGATTGCTGTCTAATTTATAAATGCCAAGAAATGTAGCCATAATGGTGATTGGTTAGCTCCCACACCAAGTAGCAAGTTATTTAACTCTTGATGTGCATACTCTAATCTGTCTTGTCAGTTTTGTGACCCACAAAAATTGGATCGCAACTTGCAATCCACTGCTGGGTTCTGACTCACAGTTTAGGAAACACTGCTTTAAAACACAAATAGTAAATAATTGTGAACTATTGTGTTTAAAGCTTGGATATTCTGAGAATAATCATTATTGGGCTTGGTTAGTTTTAGCCGAAGATTGGGCAGAAGATTTAGCCGAGAGGGTTAATGCCTCCGTTTGCCCGAAGATAACACCTGAAGATCTCAAGGTCGTGAGCTCGGGACTGCCGGAAGTCTCTGCGAGCAGCAGACCTTGGAAACTGCGGCTGATTAAAAGCTGAGTTTCAGCTGCCTCGTGGGAGGAGGAGTGTGCTGAAATCAGCTGCGTCTCTGGTGGCAGCAGGGAAGCCTCATCAGCCAGCAGACGACAGACGGGTGGCTAAAGAAAGAAGGCTAAATCCAGAAAGAAAGATCTGTAGGAGTGTTGTTCTTGGAAGATAGAACATTCTGTAAATTGTAAAAACCTTCGGGTTTGTGAGAAAGTCTGCCTATGTAAACCGCCTTGAGTTCAATCATTAGAGAAATCTAATGATATTAAGAAAGGCGGTATATAAATAAATGTATTATTATTATTAGTTTAAAACTAAATTCCTTTTTCATTTCAAGAACTGAACAGCAAAGAAATGAAGCCCTATATAATGCTGAAGAACTCACAAGAACATTTAAAAAATACAAAATGAAAATAGCTGAAAAATTGGAAAAGGTACAATTTTATTTAAAGTTGTTGATAATTTTAATAGAATATTTAATATATCTGAGATCCATGGTTATGTTTTATTGTCTCATTGTCATAGTTTATTGCTGCTTTTTTCCCCTACTCTGCCTACCCTGCCATTTTTTTTTCTGGGCAGGGTTTTTCCTTCCCTGCCATTAACTGCATTTTGACCAAAAAATATTTGAGCAAAAAAAATTTCAGACCAAGGAAAGCCTAACCTGCTACATTTTGTGAGCCAGGTTGCTGGAGGCATAAAATTTAGCCATAAAAAAGGGGGCATTTCTGGCTAAGTTGTTTATTCAGCCATTCCACATGGCGGCTTCAGAGGCAAAAGTGAAACAGCCAAACTTCCTCTGGATCAGCTTCCTAGGATCAACTTCTGTTTGGCTTTTGTCTTCTAGAATTGTGGTCAGGGGTAGTTGTCAGTTGGAAGTACTAGATATTAGTGTAGTTGAGGGGCAGTAAGGACTCATTCCAGAAATGGCATTCAAGGTTGTATAGGTTAGGCCAAGACAGGTAAAAGGTCAAATTGTCTAAGCCAAAAGAAAGTGATGTGAACGTGACAACCTCCCTTCTTGTACTGGATTTCAAGAATCTGTAGAACTGCTTTGGCAGACAAATTGTTCAGAATATAGAATCAAGTTTATAAGGATGGACCTCTGTTGACTCACAAGAGCAGGTAGTCTTGATTGATTGACAAGCTGTAGGGTACCTTTCAGACCCTAATCCAGCAAGCATCATACCTGTGGTTCATTCTGCCTCTTTCCAACAAATAAAAGCAAATAAAAAATTACATTTTTATATATAAAAAATTACTCTATAAAGATTGAAAGAGTGACCGAATGCTCTCTTTAACACGAGTTCTTTTTTTTTAATCTTGGAGATGAGGCCATCTGGCACTGCTACCTTGGCACTTCCATGACTAAAGATTCAGGGAGGCATTGAAGATTTTGAAGCAAGTGAAGAAGGTTCTAATGTTCCTCATATGTGTAGGAGCTGACGCTAACCTCACATTTTGCTGTGTATGCAAATAGCAACGGACAGCATCTGAAGCTATTTTCATAGATGTTAATAGATTGTCATAATTCAAATGTGCTGCTTGTCGTCTATGCTGATGCAATCAATCCTGAAGAACACACTCTTTCTCTTGCTATCTTAGTTAGATGAAGGGATCGGGATGTAGAAAGCAGGAACAGCATGACTGAATGTTTACATGGGGATTCTTCTTCAAAAAGATGGTACTGGTCTGCTCAAAAGTAGGATATTTATGCTGCAATCCTATCTTTACTTATCTGAAGGTAAATCCCAATGAACACAGTGGGACTTTATTCTCAGTAAACATGTATAGGATTGCTCTATAAATTTATTTTTATAGATAATTGCAGATTAATTATTGCTAACAAAATCTACTTTTATTTTTATTCAGGTGCAGAAGGAGGGACAAATTTTAGAGACAAATTTAATGAACTGTGTAAAAGAAAAGGAAACGTTGCATGTACAGTGTGATTCCTATAAATGTGAGCTTGAAAACATGAAGGAACAACTGAGGTAAAATATTTTACTTTGAGCTTCTTCCGCTGTGTAGATATTTGAACCTTGAAGTACTTTCACTTAGGTTAATGGCTGATTCACATGATTATGAGGCCAGCTAGGTCCATTTTACAATTGATGGGGCAGCAAAATTGTAATACGATTGATTTTCCAGGCATTCACAATTGTATAATGTGAGTGTGGAGGGAGGAAAGTGCTGATGACACAGAAATCAAATAGCTGTCCTCAATCAGATTTAATGTGCATTTTAATTAGGGATCAGCAGGCTCCCACCGTTCTAAATAGTAATACCTGTATTTATATACCACCTTCCTTGGTCATTGGTTTACTTCTCTGATTTCATATTATATAGGCAGGCTTTCTCTAAACACCAATGAGTTTTTTTATAATAACAGAAGAAATATTTCGACAATATGTTGCTGGTACAATATGCCAGTAGACAATATGGCCCTGGGGTTCAAATATGTTCCCTGTTTGTTTTCTGATATAAACTTGGGAATTTCCAAAGTGGAATATGTGGTGCACCTTCATACCATCTTAAAGAAAGCGCAACTCTGACCTGTTTCCCAAAATAATTAAACACACACATGCAAAAACCAGTCTAGTACAATGCAATTGCAATCCTATGGGAAGAAAAAAATCAAAACCTAGATTTTGGCATTTGAAACAGGGTGCCAGGCTGCTTTTCTAATTTAAAATAGCTCCATGTTTTCTTTCATTGTTGGTTCAAAAGATACACTTTTGCTTTTTGTTGTTATACAATACAAATTTAACCATTTCAATTTAATAATTCATATTAAGTTGGAAGATAGTTGGAAGACTCTTCCTGCAAAGTTGCTTTCATATGACATTTAAAAAAAAATCCAGATAAAAAACTTTCATTTTTAAATGTTTAAATGAAGCATGCATTCTGAAAATACAAGTCCAGAAGCATAAATTTCAAACCTGATTAGTCTTGTTCTGGTAAATGTACCTGGTAAAGCAGAACCTTGAAGTCTGGGAAGAAATCTAGCAGAGGCAGATTCTAAAAGACCCTAATATTGACTTGCTCCATCGTTTGGGATCATTTTTTTGCTGCATCAGCCTTGAGTGCATAATCAATGCTAGTAAAGCAGTACAAAAGTCTATATAAAGTTGGGTTGATAGTCCTCTTTTGATGAAAATAACTTATAAGACTAATTGTACTATTTGATTAAAGTTGTGCAAAAAAACCCACTAGCTAATACTAACTCTGAGAAAAGACAAGCTGTGGATGGGATAATTTTTTTAAAAAATGAATGCCTTGAAAAATTTTGATTCTGTTTTGGATTTTTTAGAAAATTAGTTGAAGAGAATTCCACTGAAAAAGAAAACTTAAGACACATGGAAGCCAAAAGCTCTGATATGGAACTGCAGTTAAAACATTCCCAGCAGAAGATCCAGACTCTTGAAACAAAACTTTGGGACCAAGAGACAGTAAATGAGGAGAAAAATGCTCTTATAAAGGAAAATGCTGACTTGAAAGCTCTTATTGCAAAGCAAAACGATCACCTTAAATTGTATAATCAAGAAATTGAGAATTCGAGATTTGAATTGAATGCCTTGGAACATATTATTTCCCAATTGTCTCATAGTTCGCCAGAAATGGTATGATAATCCCTTTAACACATTGGTAACTCGCAGCAGGCTGAAAATTCAGGGCATTGACCATTGCTGAGTACCTACTGCACTGCATTTGTTTAGATTAACCTCCTCTTAGTTATGGGGTTTGTATTGGGACAGAGCTCAATAAATTGTTCTCTTAAGGACTATTTCAAGCATTGCTAAACTTCTCCAACATGTCCATGTGGGAACCAGGACTCTTTTTTTTTCTGTACTTTGTTATGTGTGCTAGGAAGATCTATTTAGCTATTGTCCTTTCTCAGTACAAGATTCAGTTTCTTCCTCTGGATATCTAAAGCAATGGTTGCTGGTGATACTTTAAATACCCTAGAGATACTTTGAATGACGTTTCCTATTGTCCCTACCTGAAAAGTTTGCCTCAAAGGAAAATTTTTATTTTTTATTACTGTATTTATATGCCACCTTTTCTCCTCAGAATATTTTTTGGATGTTGGTCACGGTGGTTTACATAGGCAGGCTTTCTCAACCTGATAAGGTCTTTACAATGTTGTATCTCTTCAAACTCCAGCTGTTATCCTTCCATGATGTAGCCAACTTTCTCTTTGCTCCAGGAAAACCCCAAGGTTTCCTCAGGCAATGCTACGAGTCTCGCAAGGCAGGGAATTTTCCAGTTATTGTTTTGTTACCCATGTTCCAGTCCACACTGTGGCAAGCCACATGTGGTGACTCTTTGCCACCAAAGTCACTTCAGCCTATCAGTGACTTTCTGGTCCCTCCTCCAGACATGGCCTGCTTAGCTTCTGGCAGCCTTCAGGCAGCTCTTCCTCCAGAACTCACTTCCTTGTCCTTTTTGATTAGCATTGTGTAAGATCATGAATTAATTAATTTTAATTAGTGTGTATCGCATACACAGTATTTTTTCTTTATTCTTTGCCACTGGAGTCTTCATATGTCACATTTCATTCCTCTTTGGAAACTTTCCCCAGTTTTTCTAGTACTGAAAAGCAGTTTACAATGTATTTGGAGCAAGTGGCGGTCTATTAAGAGAGATAAAAGGTAAAGGTTTCCCCACGACCGAATGGTCTAGTCGTGACCGACTCTAGGGGGCAGTGCTCATCTCCGTTTCAAAGCCTGCAGAGCTGGCGTTTTGTCCGAGGACAAGCTTCCGTGGTCATGTAGCCGGCATGACTCTACGCTGTAGCGCACGGAACGCCGTTCCCTTCCCACCGAAGTGGTCCCTATTTATCTACTTGCATTTAGGTGCTTTTGAACTGCTAGATTGGCAGGAGCTGGGACAAGCAACGGGCGCTCGCTCTGTTGCGCAGTCTTGAACTCCCAACCTTGCAATCGGAAAGCCCAGCAACAGCGGATTAACTCGCTGCGCCACCACGTCCCTATTAAGAGAGATAAACTTCATTTAATGTCTGGACTTTCATGCCTATTTCTGAATCACAATATGCAATACAGAGAAGCACTTGTAAACTCTGCTGATTCAGTGGAAGTGTTAAATGTGTGTATAATGTTCTCGGGTTGGAATAAGTAGAATTTAAAACTAGTTCATTTTATTGCATTTTGCCCATTAGAATTTCTCAAAAAAATGATCATATAGCATAAATATTTTTTTCTTTTTTTGCAGTTTAATCATCCTGAAGAATCATGTGCCTCTTACTGTCAATCAAGTGGATCAGTGGTAGAAGAGCTAAGGTAATTGTTGTAGTGGCTATAGATAGGGGCAGTCTAAAATGGTAAAAATGAAATCACACCAACATGAGGCTTATTATATGATATGTAATATCAATTAATGAAATAACTCTGGAATTGACTTACTAAAGTGACTGCAAAATGTCTGTGAACCATCCTGAGTGCTTCTGACTGTTACTAAGCCCCTAATTCCACACGCAGCTCTGTTGCTTTCTCCTAACTGGCTGTAGAGTCTTCTGAGCATGCCCAGAAGCTGCCAAGGAAAATGCATGGAGCCCTTAGGAAACTGAAACTGAGCTGTTCTGTGCTCAGATCATCAGTTGCCAAATTGCTACAGTTCACTGAAAAAGACAGGTTGAGAGGAATGCAACACCACCAGAATGGTCCCTATCTAATGAACGCGGGCTCCAAAAAACACTCAAGAAGTAAGTCCCCCCCTCCTCCAAACTGACAAATGTATTGAGCCCTATGGAAAGCCAACTGAGCTACATGGTCATGTTTACTTATGAGTAAGCATGCCTTGGCTCCAATCAGAGGCCAGGCAAAGGGGAATGCAAATCCATCACAATGATCCTGATCCAATGATCATGGAGCCCAGCATGAGCTTAACAAAAGGTTCAGCATGGAGCTCAATACACTCCAGAAGGTATGCTCACCTACTCCACCATAGTAAAAAAGATGAAGCTTGTGTTATGCCTGTGGCTAGGTCTGGTAACAGTCATAGGCATAAATATCATATATACCATCTATGATAGTGATTAGAGAAAAATGCTTTAAAACTCATTAAAATGTTAATTTGGAATAAAAGCCCATAACACCGCTTTTAGCCCAATTTTTTTAAGATAACATCACCAGCCACAAAAAAATTAAACTGTTTGAGACGGCCTCTCGCTATAGGTTATCCAAGTGTATCATCAGTGACAAAAAGGAACATACAGTTCTACAATCTGGGTGGTGCTTTTTTTTCTAGTTTGAAGATGAAAGAAGCAAAGATTCAGAAACTTCAGGCTGAAATTATGGCCAATAAGACAACTCCACATCTCTCCGATGAACACAAGTCTCGAGAATCAAATCGATTGTATAGTCTAGAAATGGAACCAGTAAAACTGACTGGCGATCAAACAGGTATGCATTCTGACATATCACATACCTTAAAACAGTGGTTCCCAAACTCCTCTGAGGGAGTTGGGAGCCATGTAAGTAGCTGTGGGGGTGGAGAAAAGGCAGCAATGCGATTCCCAGGATCATGCTGCCTTGGCCAGAGGGGCTGGAGTTTTACTTACCCCTTGCAGCAGTGGTGTCCACGGAGGGTGGGGATTCCTGGGGATCCCCCTGCAGGGATCCCCAAGCCATGGAACGTGTTTACAATGCGATCACGATCCACTTCCAATTTGCTATTATGAAATTGCAATTGCGTTGTAAATGTGTTCTGAGGCCTGGGGAGTCCTGCAGGGGGGTCCCCAGGGATCCTCACCCTCCCTGGACTCCACCACTGCCAGGGGTAAGTAAAAATCAGGCCCTTCTGGGCAAGGCAACAGTGTGTCCCTTAAAGGGACATAGCCTCGTACCTCCCAGGGTTGTGGGAACCACTGCCTTAAAATGTACTGTTGCGTCTGACATGAATATGTGCTTCCTCAAAACAATTACTGAGAAACCTGAAAGAAAATGGGTCAAGCTGGGCAACTTGGATGATTACTAAGTACTGTAATAGAAGAATACAAATTACATTTCCATTCTGTCTCTCTTTTTTGGAAACAATTTCCCCCAATGAGTAAGCATCCAAGTTTAATTTAGGATTGAGGTTTAAGTGCTTTATGCTGCAGTCTTATGCCCAATGGCATTGATGACCAGACAAGTTTCTGGTTTCAAAGCACTTTAGAGCAGAAATGCCCTGTTAGAAACTTATAGGCATTGATTAGCCCATTAGGTTATTTTATTTGGTTTGTGTTTGCATCTCTGTTACCATGTTCTGCAGATGCTAAGAATTCTCTGTTAAAGATTCTTCTGTGTTCAGAGAACTACAGTTCCCAGACTTTCTCAGGAAGAGGAAATGACTACTAAGTTGGTTTAAATCTGTAGTATATGCCTCAAGTACATGTTGTACCAGTAAAAAAAACTACCGTAATTAAGAAATATGTATTCACACAATTTTACAAGTTTGTAATCAGTAAGTTTGGACATTCATCTTTCTTTTGTTTAGAGAGAAAATGGCAGCAATTGGAATGTGTCAGTAAACAATTTGAAAAGGAGAAACAAAGGTTAATTAGACAACTAAAAGACCTACATACAAAACTGCAAAAATTTGAAAATGAGAACTCTTCTTTAAAGGAGAACATGGCCCAGAGAACAAGTCAGTTTCAAGCTATACAGAAAGAGCTATTGGAGAAAGCTGCGAAGTCTAATACATTGGAAAGAGAGGTTAGTAAACCCTATGAAGTTTGCATTTTTAGGAACTATCTAGTTTGATTAGTTAATTGCATAAATTACAAATATTATAAGTAGCTGGGCTTGTTCATTAAGGGAAGAAAAGTCTCAAAGTCAAAACTGGGTGATATAAATTCTCTGGTCTCTGCCTAACAATGGCCTGTGTGCTCTGGTCAGTGCCGAAGACAGTTTCAAGTAATGGCAACATGTATATATTCCTTCCAAATGGAGTAATAGCCATTGTTAATATCTTTTGTCCTAGTAGTTCTTGGTTCAAACTGAGATTTAACAGAATAGGACTATCAAATTCTGTCATACCCTACTTCAGCAGTACGCAAACTTATCGTGGTTACGGAATCCTTGTTTCACAATGTCGTCTTCTTCCCAGCTCTCCTGGGTGCTGCCATCTTGGATAGCGCAAGATCTTGCATGATTCAATATGGTGGCACCTGGGAAAGCCAGGAAGAAGAGACCATTAGGGACATCCCACAGCATCCCTGTTAGTTTGCTCTCAGGTGCCACAGTGTAAAGTTTGGGAACCACTGCCCTGTTTGGCTTTTTGACTTCCCCCTCTGTTTTGCTTAATATCCAGCCTGATGAAGAGATCGGAAGACTTGAAAGTCTACTCAGCATTTTATTTTAGTTGGCCCTAATATTTCTTTTGCATAAAGCTCGTCTTTGTTTTAAAAGGTCACACAGACGCCTGTTAGATGTTACAAGTATTATTCCAATGAGAACTGAGAGAAGAGACTACATGGCATTTGTGGTGGCAGTGAACCTTTGCTTCAGGCAGAATAGCTGTCTGAGCTCATTTTAAAGAACAAGCATAAAGCCAATGTTCAACAATGACAGAACAGAGAGAATGGGTGGCTTGTGAACATTTGTCTTTTTGTTTCTTTAGTTTGTGTGACCATGCCTGTGCTTGAGCCATTAGAATGGAAATAACCTTGAAGAAACTATGTTTTTAAAAGTGTGGATGAGAGAAGTTGTGGAGTTTATCATTACTGACATTAAGCTCTAAGAACCTTAAGCAACTGTTGTCAGCCTGGAGGAAGGCCACTGTTAATTATGCAAAGATAATCCATATTGTCCATATTAGACCCATATGTTCAAACTCTTATGTGTGTTCGTAGATAGCAAGGAAATCCTCTCAGCTTTCAGTTCTTGAAAAACATTTAGAAGAAAAGACAGTTGCTTATACAGCTGCTGCTGCAAGAAATGCAGAGCTGGAGCAGGAACTGCTGGTAAGACCCTTGCTACATATTCACAGTAATTGGGAATGAAGGGTGGTATATGCACATTTCTGACGTTGCGTTAAATACGTTAACAGACTTGTCATATATGTACTTTCAGAATACATTATATGTATTTAAAATTTGACTTGTTTTCTGTTAAATGCTTGCATATAATTTGGCACAGTATAAATTTGTGTTCCCCAAAACAAACCAGTGTGTTCTTCCTCAATTTATTGATATTTGGGATGAGTTGTTAAAATGCATAATAGAATAACTTAATATTTCTGCAGTTATAATATACAATATCTTGAATATTATCTTGTATAAAAGTGAAAAATATACAATATCTCAATTTTTAAAATAATTTTTCTTATATTCATTTTCAAAACAGTGGGTTGGTATAGGGAAGCCGGTTGCCTAGTACCCACAAACTGTGAGAGCCACATTATGTTTCCTAACTGTAGTTTTGTTTGTGGAGTAAGGTAATGTAGCCATACATTTTTTTCAATCCATACAACTTTTTATATATGCCAAGAATGTGCTTGCTTTCTAGGAAGTGAATTCACAACTTCATAACTTGGAAAGAGACTTCTGTGAGAAGAATGAGGACTTCAGTATGATGCTAGAAAAAACACAGCTAATTCATCTTGAGCAGCATAAGGAGATGGAATCTCAGATTGAATTAGTAAGTTTCTAACTTGAATGATATGAATCATCTTTTTATTCAACCTGAAACTCTGTGACAAGGACTATCTTAAGTATAATTTTTTACAGTTCTTAAATCTTTGTTTGATCGCCTAGGAAAAGCACTAGCTCCACCTGAGTCTTCTTGGGTTCAGTTCAGACATAAAAGTGGTTGTACATGGCCACTTGAAATGCAAGTGGCGTAGAATAGAATAGAAATTTGTCATTGTACACGTTTACACATGTACAACGAAATTAGGTGCTTTCGCATGGTAAAAACAAAGACCAAACAAAAACATCAATACAACAAAAATCAGAACAAAACATCACATACAGTCACCACTTAGCTTAAAAACTCTACTCAACATAACACTCTATACTACCACCACATTTAATCTAGACACTGCACTAGGATAGAAGCTGTTTTTTTAATCTATTCGTTTTAGTTCTTATCGCCCTATATCTTCTACCCAATGGCAATAATTCAAAAAACTGACGACCAGGATGTGATGGGTCTTTCAGAATTTTGAAAGTCTTCTTCAGACACTTTGAGCTATAAAGCTCCTCCAAGGAAGAAAGGGAGTACTTCACTCGGCAAGCTGTCTGTGGGAGTGGCTGGTTTTTTTTGTCACATTATTGCAATAATCTCAAATAAATGACTGTGAGCAAATAAATAGAGCCATACCACTGAGTATGAAGCTGCCCCAACTAGTTGACTTGCATTTGTGAACCATGCGACTTGCTTCCTCTCTCCTTCCCTCAGAAGAATCCTAAAGCCATTATAGTATGCTTAGTTTGGTTTTCATAATATAGAACAGTGGGCCCTTGGTATCTATGGGGGATTCATTCCTGCCCCCCCCTGCAAACACCAAATTAAGAACATAAGAAGAGAACCTTGCTGGATCAGGCCAAAGGCCCATCTAGTCCAGCTTCCTGTATTTCACAGTGACCCACCAGGTGCCTAAGGGAGCTCAGTAGACAACAAGATGCTGAGACAAGACAACAACAACATCCTGTTGCCACTCCCTTGCACCTGGCATTCTGAAGTATCCTACTATTAATGTAAGGAAGTTGCGCCACCCATCATGGCATATAGCCCACGATGGACTTTTCCTCCAGAAATCTATCCAGTCCTCTTTTAAAGGCATTTAGGCCAGAGGCCATCACCACCTCCTGTGGCAAGGAGTTCCATAGCTTAATTACCCTCTGGGTAAAAAAAGTATTTCCTTTTATCTGTTTTAACTCTCCCAAAACTCAATTTTGTGAATAATTACATTTGTGGGGGGAGGAGAACCAGCAACCAGAATTGCCTCTATAAGGCATCAGGGAGACCTTCTGAGGTATGTGGATGCTTTGTCTGAGGTATGCGGATGCTTTGATCGTATCCAGGAGGTCCTTGAAGCCCTCCAGATGCCAGCTCGGTAGCTGCGTTGACTCAAATCTGCAGGTACTGAACCTGCAGATAAGGAAGACCCAATGTGCACTGAATTTAGGGATTTTTGGTGGTATTGCTGATCCTATGTCTGTACAATTTACACTGTCATTTTAAGATTGTGGCATAATTGTGTAATTTGGATTACACAATTGTGTAAATTGGATTGTGTAATAATTAAGCTTTCATCCTGTTTTGGAAAGATTAAATGTGTGGGTAGACCTGTTGTTGTAAATGAATCATGGCAGCTATGTTTATCATTATCTTAAAAATGTGTGCAAGATACTGTGGAGGACAATAAAAAAATTTTTTGTATAGTTTCAGTCTCAACTAGAAACTAAAAACCAGCAATTCATGGAACAAGAGAAGACAATGTCCATTTTGCAACAAGAGATTTTATGTAAACAACATCAGATTGAAACTCTGGATCGACTGCTAATAGAAAGCAAAGAGGTAGCATTGATTCTTGGAATGCTGCTTGCAAGATGTATGGTTTTTCATCATTGTAAGATTGTTCTGGGGGCTGTGATTGGTTACTCAAGGAAGTATTGCTGGCAGACTGGTCCTTGCCTAGTGGCAGCAGTATCTCAAAATTTCTTTGGGAAGGAAAAACCTGTCATCCATTAATCAGTAGTGGAGATAGTGCTTCATATGCAGAAGGCAAGCACTGGCTCAATGCCTGCCTGCCATTCTCGGTTTAAAAGATCTCGGGTAGCTGGACTAGGAAGGGCCTCTGTCTAATCTTTAAAGAATGACTACAGGTCAGAGCAGAGAGTACTGGCCTAGATAGACTCTGATCTGTAAGACAGATTTCCTTATTCATACAGGTTGATTATCCCTTACCTGGACATCTGAAATCTGGACTGTTCTGAAATCCAAACATTTTTGGGGCCATGGCTTAAAATAAAAACAAAACACCTTTTTTCCACGCCTGGCCAGAATAGCACCACTACTCACCCAGCAGAGGAAGCCAGCAGGACTTTTTTTCTTTGCATTGTTTGCACAAACAGTGAACCAGCAAGGAAGCCAGCAGAAACTTTTTTGGGCACCTGGTCATAGCAAAATACGTTATGGGGAGCAAGTCAGCATGAAACCCACATAACAGGACAACTTTTTGACTGTTGTATGGGTTCAGCATGACACAGCTAGCCAGCAGGGATTTTTCACATGCCAGACCATAGCGTGATGCTTTGAGGTGCTACTCAGCCCCAGCAGAGGAAGCTGACTGTGCCTGGGAGCCCTTGGGATGCAGAAGGTTACCTAGAGCGGCAGCATATTATTGACTGCAGAAAGAGCACTTGTGATGCAGAGTGACCACAGAAGTGAACACAAAGAGCACCTGTGAAGCATTTTATGAATTATGATCACACTTGGGTTCCTATCCCACGATATATAATTGTTATGCAAATATTCCAAAATCCAGAATAATCTGAAATCTGGACCACTTCCCATCCCAAGCAGTCCAGATAAGGGATACTCGACCTTTTCTCACCATGCTCTGCCTAGGCTGTGTGAGCAGGAAGATGTGTAGGAAACAGCAGGCAATAGAGTAGCATGAAGTCCCCTTCACTTCCCCTCTCCTTGCCTATCCTGCTTTAAATGGCCAAAAGGGAAAAAAGCGGTGGTGAGGCATGTGTGCAAAGAGAGGGGGCAGGTAAAAAATGGAGATGATGGGAAATTCCACACATACAGAGGTGCTACTCAACTTCAGCTGGTACTACAGAAGTTCTTAGGCAAGCTACTCCCTTTCAGATTCAACTCTAGCTGCAATATTGGGAATAATACCTACTTACTTTAAAGGGTTGTTATAAGGATTACATAAAGAGAAATGCTTTGCACACTGCTGAAGCACTATATAAATGCTAAGTAGTATTTTCTAAAAGAACCTAAGGTCAGCGATCTCAGAGCAGCTATTTAAGCCAAACATCTAATTGCTTCTGGTTGTAAACAGGAAACAGGAAAACAGAATAACAAGAAGGACGAAGCTCTGAAGATATTGCAGGGTCAACTAACTCAGGAAACAGTAAAGGTAAATTGTTGTTCAGTCACTAAGTTGTGTCTGACTCTTTGAGACCCCATGGACCACAGCATGCCAGGCCTCCCTTCCGGAGTTCGCCCAATTTCATGTTCATTGCTTCGGTGACACTAATCATCTCATCCTCTGCTGCTCCCTTCTCCTTTTGCCTTCGATCTTTCCCAACATGAGGGTCTTTTCTAAAGAGTCCTCTCTTCTCATGAGGTGGCCCAAGTATTTGAGCTTCAGTATTTGTCTGTCCAGGCTTGACTTCCTGTAGGATTGACCGATTGGATCTCCTTGCAGTTCAGGGGACTCTCAAGAGTCTTCTCCAACACGTAATTTGAAAGCATCTATTCTTCAGTGCTGCCTTTCTTATGGTCCAGCTCTCGCAGCCATACATTGCTACTGGGAAAACCATAGCTTTGACTATGTGAACCTTTGTTGGCAGGGTGATCTCTCAGCTTTTTATTAAGTTGTCTAGGTTCACCATAGCTTTCTTCCCAAGAAGTAAACATCTTTAATTTCATGGCTGCAATCACCATCTGCGGTGATCTTGGAGCCCAAGAAAATAAACTCTGTCACTGCTTCCATTTCTTCCCCTTCTATTTGCCAGGAAGTGATGGGAGTGGTTGTCATGATCTTTTTTTTTTTTAATGTTGAGCTTCAAGCCAATTTTTGCACTTTCCTCTTTCAGCCTCATAGAAGGTTCTTAGGTCTTCCTCACTTTCTGACAGAGTGGTATCGTCTGCAAATCTGAGGTTATTGATATTTCTCCCAGCAATCTTGATTCCAGCTTGTGAATCATCCAGTCCTGCCTTTCTCATGATGTACTCACATATAAGTTAAATAAGCAGGGTGACAGTATACAGCCTTGTCGTACTCCTTTCCCAATTTGAAACCAATCGGTTGTTCCATGTCCAGTTCTAACTGTTGCTTCCTGCATACAGGTTTCTTGGAAGACAGATAAGGTGGTCTGGTACTCCCATCTCTTCAAGAACTTGCCACAGTTTGTTATGATCCACACAATCAAAGGCTTTAGCATAGTCAATGAAGCAAAAGTAGATGTTTTTCTGGAACCTCTTGCTTTCTCCATGATCCAGCGAATGTTGGCAATTTGATCTCTAGTTCCTCTGTCTCTTCGGAAACCAGCTTGTACATCTGGTAGTTCTTGATTCACATACTGCTGAAGCCTAACTTGTAGGATTTTGAGCATCACGTTGCTAGCATGTGAAATGAGTGCAATGGTGCGGTAGTTCGAGCAATCTTTGGCATTGCCCTTCTTTGGGATTGGAATGTAAACTGATCTTTTCCAGTCTTGTGGCCACTGCTGGGTTTTCCAAATTTGCTGGCATATGGCGTGCGACACTTTGACAGCATCATCTTTTAAGATTTTGAGTAACTCAGCTGGAATGCTGTCACCTCCACTAGCTTTGTTGTTAGTGATGCTTTCTAAGGCCCACTTGACTTCACACTCCAAGATGTCAGGTTCGAGCTCAGTGACCACACCATTGTGGTTATCAGGAACATTTAGATCAGCCTTATATAGTTCCTCTGTGTATTCTTGCCACCTCTTCTTAATCTCATCTGCTTCTGTTAGGCCCTTGCCGTTCTTGTCCTTTATTGTGCTTACCTTAGCACGAAATTGTCCTTTTGATATCTCCAATTTTCTTGAAAAGATCTCTAGTCTTTCCCACTGTATTATTTTCCTCTATTTCTTTGCATTGCTCATTTAGGAAGGCCTTCCTATCTCT
Source organism: Lerista edwardsae (assembly GCA_029204185.1). NCBI lineage: Eukaryota > Metazoa > Chordata > Lepidosauria > Squamata > Scincidae > Lerista > Lerista edwardsae. The sequence continues at coordinate 6,116,405 of JAJKFI010000065.1, forward strand.
CCTTGCTGTTCTCTGGAAATCTGCATTCAGTTGGGTATACTTTCCCTTTCTCCATTGCTTCTTTCCTCAGCTATTTGTAAAGCCTTCTCAAACAGCCACTTTGCCTTCTTGCATTTCTTTCTCTTTGGGATGGTTCTAGTTGCTGCCTCCTGACCAATGTTACAGACCTCCATCCAAAGTTCTTTAGGCACTCTGTCTACCAAATCTTAGCCCCTAAATCTATTTGTCACCTCCACTGTATATTTGTATGGGTTATGATTTTAGTCATACGTGGAGGGCCTAGTGGTTTTCCCTACTTTAAGTTTAAGCCTGAATTTTGCAATAAGAAGCTCATGATCTGAGCCACAATCGGCTCCGGGTTTTGTTTTTATTGCCTGTATAGAACTTCTCCATCTTTGGCTGCAAAGAATGTAATCAATCTGATTTCGGTGTTTCAATCTGATCTGGTGAAGTCCCGCTTGTATTGCTGGAAAAGGATGTTTGCTATGACTAATGTATTCTCCTGACAAAACTCTATCAGTCTTTGACCTGCTTCATTTTGTACTCCCAGACCAAACTTGCCTGTTATTCCTATTACCTCTTGACTGCCTACTTTAGCATTCCAATCCCCTATGATGAGAAGGACATCTTTTTTTGGTGTTAATTCTAGAAGGTGTTGTAGATCTTCATAGAAAAGGTCAACTTCTTCCTCTTCAGCATCCTCCATCGCAGGCAGGCAGGCAGGTCAGGAAAGTTCTGATGGGCTTTTTATTCTTCAGATCCACAAACCATTATATCATTTTTCTCTTTCTCCTACAAGAGTACAATAAGTGGCTTCCAGTTGTTTATAAATATATTTACTGACTTCTCCTTAATTAGAGTCGTAAGTTAATCCATTTCTGCTAGTTCCAGGACTTTCATCCACCAACCGAAGGTATTTCTGTGGATTTCCAGTGCTGTGCATATAGTATTTTTTGCTGCTGTTATCATATATAAAAATAATGTTTCAAAGTTCTTCCCCACACAATCATCTAACATGCCCAACAAAAATGCTTCTGGTTTCATTTGTATATGCCCTTTTAAAATTAACTGCATCTGTGTACAAATCTGTATACAATATTTTCTTGCTTTACCACAAGTCCACCACATATGATAAAAAGAACCTTCATGGTCCTTACATTTCCAATACCTATTTGACATGTTTGTACATCCTTGCTAGACTATATGGAGTTATGTATCACTTATACATCATTCTATAAAAAATTCCCTTTAAGGTTAATATTTAGTGTAAATTTCATTTCTTTAGACCAACGTTTTTCCCATTATTTTATTAAAATATCATGCCCCCAAACATCTAAACATTCTTTGTGCCCAGACATTAGGTTATATATTGACTTTGGTATTTTAAAGCATTTTTAGATTTTTGCAGGTGTTTGATAAGTTTCTCTAGTTTAATACCATTTCTTTAAAATAACTAGGTCAAACAATTACAGACAGCACTAGATATATATAAGGAAGACCTGACTTTATATTTGAATCAACTAGAAGAAAATAAAATGTTGTTTGAGAACCAACTGAAAAAGAAGACTGAAGAGGTAAACCTGGTATTTCTCATGTTTTTCTTTGGAAATATTTATTTAAGAAATAAATGCTACATTTGGTGGTGTTATAATGCAATACCTGTACCCAGAATAAAGGTAAGCTAATCATGGGGAAATGAGCAGGGATCTTAGAAAATACAATACTAGGAGAAACTACGAGGAAAGAGCAAAATGACAACAAGTGTGGAAGGGGGTTGTCCCCAAGACACAAAGGCAGCAAAACTACCTCATGGCTTCTGAGCTTTTAGGGCAACTTTCTCCTAGTCCTTTTGGCTGGTATTGCCTTGGCCCTCCAGCCACAAAACAATGTCGTTTCACAACATAGCATAATTTTCAGGTGCATTTTCAGGAAAAAATGGTCATTGGCAAAAACAGCATTTTTTTTCTCCCCAAATGCACCTTGGAGTACTGTTCTGGGAAAAACAAAATGGTTTTTAAAACAAAGTGGAAGAAAGAGTACCAGTTTTGCCACATATCCTGAAAGTCACTGAAATTCCCCCCTTTTTATTCCTATAAAATGCAGGATTTTTAGTGCAGTGCTAGTATTAATTCTGTGGGGCTGAAATCACTCAGTCAGTCACTTGATAGTGTGCAAATATGTCTGAAAAACTCCTCTTAAACTGCTATAAATTTTATTTCTGAATTGCTGGTTATTTCAATGTGAAAACAAATTTTTAAACCTAGTCCATCTTGGGTGTACTGGTATTTCCATTTATAATAGATTTATGTGATGGTAAGTACAGCATGGTAAGTACAGATGGTAAGCTATGGTGAACCTAGATAGCTTAATCAAAAGCCGAGACATCACCCTGCCAACAAAGGTTCGCATAGTCAAAGCGATGGTTTTCCCAGTAGCCATGTATGGCTGTGAGAGCTGGACCATAAGAAAGGCAGAGCGTCGAAGAATCGATGCTTTTGAATTATGGTGTTGGAGAAGACTCTTGAGAGTCCCCTGGACTGCAAAGAGATCCAATCGGTCAATTCTCCAGGAAGTCAAGCCTGATTGCTCCCTGGAAGGACAAATGCTGAAGCTGAAGCTCCAATACTTTGGCCACCTGATGAGAAGAGAGGACTCTTTAGAAAAGACCCTCATGCTGGGAAAGATTGAAGGCAAAAGGAGAAGGGGGCGACAGAGGATGAGATGGTTAGATAGTGTCACCGAAGCAATGAATATGAAATTGGGCGAACTCAGGAAGCTAGTGGAGGACAGGGAGGCCTGGCGTGCTGTGGTCCATGGGGTTGCGAAGAGTCGGACACGACTTAGCGACTGAACAACAACAACAAAAGTACAGCAATTTATATATGTTATACTTCCCCCCCTAAAAACTATGAAATGAGAGCAAGAATAGAATGTATACATATCAAATGGTTGCTGCCAAATCACATTTGGATACTAATATGTTTAGGTACAACGGTTGCAGAAAGAAATAAAGCTAAAACATGACAATCTGCAGTCCACCAATGAACAAAACCTCCGTCTACAGCAAACACTGCAGCAACAGCAGCAAATGTTGCATGAAGAAACAATTAGGAATGGAGAGTTAGAAGACAGCCAAACTAAGCTCCAAAAACAGGCATGTTCTTTATGATAAGCATTACAATATGTGATTTCTGTGACCCACACTATTCTATATACTTTCAGTGATTTGTAGAAAATGTTTTATAATTCTAAACATTGGCTATGATCCAGTGAGCTACTATATAATATAATAGGCATATCCAAGTGCTTGAGACACACTCAGTGGAATTATACTATTTTTTTAAAAAGTCCTTCATGCTATTTCATAATCTGATTTTGAAAGTCCTCTTAGTTGCTCTTATGAAGAGCTAGGGGGGCTTCCAGCAACCACTTGCTGATCTAGGGCAGTGACATCTAGTGTGAAGTGCTTACTCCCTTCCCACACTTTTCACCTTTTGGTTTGGACATGCAGCTTAGTGGAAACTGAATCAGTTCTGATCCACTGCCATCTGCCCAGGAGATCTGGTTCACGGGGTTCCCTGACAAAACCTCTCCCCAAGTCCATTCTTAAGAGTTTTTCTTTGCCTTCACTCCCACAGTATAGCCTCCAGAACAGGGAGGCTGACAAGTCAAAAACATTTTATTAACAGATGGAAAAGGTCTACACAGTCTAATAGAACAGAATAAGCAATCTTTGCTGAACGCTAGGCCTGGAGCTTGAGGGCACAATCCTAATGCAATCCTTATGCAATAGGCCAGCATAAACTAAACCAGCAAAGTTTGGCCAGCACAAGGGACACCATAAAGTATGTTTGGACCACTCTCGGAGTCACAGAGGCCAGCACACAGGTGCGAGCCATCCTCCCTGACTCTGAGAGTAGTCCAAACATGCTTTATGGTGGCCCTTGTGCTGGCCAAACTTTGCTGGCTTAGTTTATGCTGGCCTAACTTCAGTTTAGGATTGCGCTGTGAGTTATGGCTTAGCCTAGATGGGGCTGATCAATCAAAGGGCTTAAAACAGTTGCAGGAGAAGATAGAACCAAACAAATATAACACAACAGTCTCTAGCTCTGGCCAAGTTCGGCCAGCGCATGAGTAACTTAGCTGCCAGTCTCCACGGCGTGCCTGGGTTGGTGCAACTCCCTGTGCCAGCCCAGTGCCTCCTGCACTGCTGCAGACATGCCTTATGGCACATTTGTAACAGCGCTGGGTGGATGCCAGTGACATGTGGCATGTAACCAGAGGTGGTGATAGGATTTTGCCCTAAGTTTTGTTTTCACTGATGGAGACAATTCCATGAAAGTTGGGGTTCCAGTTTACAAGCCATTAATTCCAAAGCAAACTCACTAAATAGAATGACACTTGGCTAAAATAACTGGTTTCTGGTGGTAATCAATCTGTGGTTCTGTTACTTTCTTTTCCCCTTGAGTGGAGAACTACTGGACATAGCATCAAAATGTAGCCCGCACATAAATTGTTTTCATATCAAAGCAATGCCTCATAGTGTAGAACTCTGGTTTTTAGTAAGAAAATATTTAACAAATATTATTAGATGTTATTTGAATCATGTTGCATGTTTTTCAAAGCAATGTTTCAAAAACCGCAATCCTTACGAAGGACAAAATTTAATTGACTTTAGTATAATTTATTTCTGAATAAATACGCTTAAGATTGCACTGCATAACTGCAATCTTATAGACACTTATTTGGAAATAACCTTGAAATCTGTAGGATGTACTTCTTAGTAACTGTACATAGAATTGGGCTGGGAGATATGAAATATGTAATAAAACCTCTTTAAACAGCTATTAAAACTAGAGCAAGAATGTCAAAAGCAGAAAGAAAGTTTGGAAGATGAGTTGAAAAAAGCAAATGAGAAACTGCATTTAGCCACTGAAGAAACAGAATCAAAAAGACAAAAAGTAACAGAACTTACTAGCACAATCAGGTATGTGAAGAATACTTCTGTGTGTAGATGTGTTTTTTAACTCATATTGTGTATCTATCAGTGATTTTTAAATTTAAAATTGTTCCTTGGATGTTGTGAAGGAAGAGATTTTAGAACACAACATTTTAGCAAGTTCCTTAAGCACCAAAGGCCAGTCTACCTTTAAAGCAGTGATTTTCAACCTTTTTCATCTCATGGCAAACGAAGACGGCACTAAAATTGCCAAGGCACAACCATCACCCCCAGCTGGGAGCTTACATCTCCCAATTGCCTTAATATACTACCACCACCCAAACTCATGTGGCACACGTACAGATCATTCACAGCACAGTGGTTGAAAATCTCTACCTTTAAAGTATTTTCTTGAGCACAATCTTTTCCATAATTTTATGGAATAAAATTTATGATAAACATAATTTTAGTTTTTATTTATTTAGTTTGAACTAGATATGTAGGTCAGTGGAAGAAAGAAATTTTTGCTCAGGAAGATGTTGATTCAGAATATTGTTTTTTCAGTTACTTGTTAATAATGTACTTATTCTGTTTGTTTAGACAGATTAAAATGGAGCTTGATCAGTGCAAAGATGATGTGTTAGACATGGAGAAAGAATTAACGCACTTAAGACGCGATGGGCACACTAAAGCAATGCAAGTAAACCACTTGGAAATGACTTTGGAGCAGACACTCTCAGAATTACAAAAGAAGGCACAACAAGGTAAGCACCTTACTATGCTCTTATGGGGCAATATCGTGAATATCCTATGCAAGCTACATTGAAATGAATGAAAGATGCTTCTTGCACAATATACCGTTTAGCTTTGCCACTCCAATGTAAATAAAAGAAAAACTCACAAAAAATTGGTTGTAGAATCTTGCATTAGCTCCCTAATAGGCTACTGACATGTGTACAAGTAACTTTTTTTGACATTTTACATGTTAAAAATTACCTTGTCTAAAACACCTTCCTTCAGTGTATGTATGTGACATAATCCAGGCAGTGTTCTGAGGGTAACTGTTGTCCCCTTTACAGCATGTTCGCAATGGCTAGCACAGGTGCAGCACCCACTGTGCCAGCGCTAGCAGGATTTGCCGTAAGGTTTAAAATGGGCAACAGATGACAACCAGTGTGTAATTGGCTATTTCTGCATAGCATCTTCCTTGCTAGCTAGGCAGAGGCACCTTTTAGTGTTGGTTCTCTTGTATTTACTATTCCCCCAAGAATCTTGTCTTTTCCTGTGTTGTTTGCTGGTGTCTCTTTGAGATGCTAAGCTTTTTAGGGCACAAAATCATCTTCCCAGTTCGCTATGTAAACTGTATTACAAATTTTTTTCTTGCAAAGCATACATCTCTTCTGCATACAGAAGGTGGTGCAGGCTGGAATAATGCAGCTGTGAACAAAATTTAAAAGAACCACATTAGATAACGCCTCTCATTGCTAGCCTGTGTATATGGTATCTCTCTGTATTATAAAGGAGATGGCTGCTGGCACTATTAATTTTAAAAAATAAAAGAGGAAAATAAATGGGCTACTTCGTTCTGTGCTCTCTTACTCTCTCCTTTCCTAGAACTGCATCAGTGTTTTGTAGCTCACTCAGTTTCTGTTTCAGGTACTTCACAGAAAGTCTTCTCTATTTCTTCACAGAGAAGCTGTGACATTAACAAAAAATTTAATTTGTTTGCCAAAACTTGGAAACTCTGTGTTTATCTGAGAGTATGGCATATGGCCTCTAGATCAGTAGTTCTCAAACCTTTGAGCACCCGGACTCACTTTTTAGAATGACCATCTGTCCAGGACCCACCGGAAGTGATGTCATGGCCAGAAGTGCCATTGTTGTGACACCAGAGCCTGCTGCTTTCCTGAGACCGCAGCAAGAAGTTGGGTCATTTCTCAGATATTTTCCAAAAGTAAAGTGAATCGGAAAGGGGGGGGAACCTATTTATAACCTTGACACAGGCAAAACAACCACACAGCCCTCCCGCTTTCCAGCATCCCATCTTCCCATATTTTCAATATGGCTGCTCTAGATGCTTTGCAGGCCACTTGAAATTGGCTTGTGACCCACAGGTGGGTCTTGACCCACAGTTTGGATTATTTTACTCACTGCTCTGGATTATTTTACTCAAATGTTTTTTCTTGAGGAAGAAACTTCTAAAATGTGTACATACCTTGAGCACAGTGTTTGTGAACATGCTGAGTGGACTCTGATATTCTGGCAAAGTTTAGTGGCCCTGGAATGTACCAGAAATGTTGCTGCAAGAGTAGACATGCAAGAAATGTTGAATGGGTGCCTGGAGTGGGTTGGAGGAGGGCTAGTAAACTGGAGCTCAGTTCAGCTACGGACATACTATTGGTGGGTGACTTGGTGATGTCCAGTCTGTTCTGTAGTCTCGCTCCCCATTAAGAATCAACTTTGCAGCTTGGAGCTGCTGATACACTTGGCCCACACTTTAGATGATCAAATGGCATCCACACCATGAAGCACCAGCTGTGGCCATCTTTGGACACACTGCCTTGCCACAAATTATACATTCTCTTATAACATCCAGGAGTACTTGTTGTAATCTGCAATATGTTGCGTTACCTTTGAAGACTACCCAGAGACCTTAGCTCATTCAGATTCAGAATTCAGTGGCCGGATTGGTCAATTGCTAGGGGCAGAAAATCTTCACTGGTTTTCAGTTTGTTTCTGGGTATAATTCAAGATGTTGGTTTTGACTTACAAAGTTTTAAATGACTTCAGGCAGACCTGTCTAAAGGGCTACCCATTCTCATATGAAACTGCCCATTATTTAAGATGTTTATCAAAGGTCCTGCTTTGGGTGCTCCTGCCTTCAGAGGTGAGCAGCAACCAGGAAGAGGACCATCTCAGTGGTGTTGTACTACATGGTCAAATACATCCTCTAGAGTTGATTGATATTGGGTCTACTTTGTTTTGTGGATCAGGTGAAAACATTTTTCTTCTTCTGAACAGTGGATTATGTATTTTACTCCTGCCTTTTTGTTTTGCTATTTATGCTGCTGCTTTTACTGTTGCTATTATTCCTGCTTTGTTTCGTTCAATGTTCTGTTGTGAACACTTAAGTACTGATTTTTAACTTTTTATTGTTATACACCCTGGAAGCTTGTGCTGAAAGGCGGGATAAAAATAAGTTAAAGAGAACCTGTGTAAAGGCATAGACTTTTTTTTCTAAACTTTTTTTGCTTTTTATGTGCACAAAAAGTGAAAGAGCTAGAAGACAAACTTCTTCAGAGTGAGATGCACCAAAAGGATGCTGTGCAGAAAACAGAAATGCTAGAGAATGAACTGCAAAATGTCACTGGGGAGCTAAAAGCCTCTTTGAGACAACTGCAGGAACTTCGGGATGTGCTGCAGAATGCACAGATGAGTCTGGAGGAGAAGTATGCTGCTGTCCAGGATTTAACGGAGGAACTAAAGTAAGCTAACACTTCCAAATAAAGGTCTCTGAGGAACAGACTTCCTAACATTCCATTTTTTTCAATCCGTATTAAAAGTTATCTACATGGTTTTAAACAATTTGGTTTTGAATTGTTAGAAAGCTTTTACTACTTGACTTTTATTTAGTACTTAACTGAATTCCAAAAAATAAGTAAAGGTCAGAGACTAACTACTCAATGCATGCTTACTCAGAAGTAAATCCTGTTTTCAAAGGGGCCCACTGCCTGGTAACTAGGGCTCAGACTGCAATCCTGCGGACATATTCATACAATTGTATGTGTTCATGTTTTTGAATGAAACTGTAGGGAAAGCAGACATGAACTTGAGGATAAAAAACAAGAACTTCTTGACCTAGACCAGGCACTGAAAGAAAGGAATTGGGAGCTGAAGCAAAGAGCTGCTCAGGTTAGAACTTTTATCAGATTAACGTATACTAAGCTATACAAAACTATTTCATTAGCACATAATTTCATGATTGAGATGAATAAGAATGAAATTGTTCTGCCAGTTTTGATTTGTTTGGGTGTTTATCTCTCTCTGGTTTTTTTTAGGTTACACAGTTGGATATGACAATTCGTGAACACAGGGGAGAAATGGAACAAAAAATTATTACATTAGAAGGATCTTTGGAGAAAGCAGAGTTGCAGATCAGAGACTATAGTGCACAGGTATTTTAATTGTTAAAAATCCTCTGAACTTGGTAGCAATGAAGAACATATGAAATTGCCTCTTATGAGGGCATACATGGAAGAGAGATAGTTGACTTAAACCACTGTGTGTGTGTGTAAGTGTTTTAAAATAGGTGGGTTAATCGTAACAGAGCATGTGTGCCAGTCACCAAGTGTGCATATTCAACATAAATTATATTGTCAGGATTTAATTAGCTCCTACAACAGATGCTTTCTTAATACTTCCTTATAGCTTGTACCTTGTACCTTTTACCAGATTGAAAGTTTAGAGAGCAAGCTGCAGCATTCAAAAGATGAGCTTCACAAGAAAGAGTTTGGAGTACTCCAACAAGATCAAGAGATAAATAATCTTAAAAAAGAAAATGAAAGAAAGCAACAGAGAATCTCTGAAACAGAGAAAGTAAGCATTTCTTTGTATAAATATTGTCATTTGAATTTCCATGGCTACTCCAAATTTTTCATCAATCTAATTAATGTTTTGTCTGGGGGGTTTTGTCTAAAGGAGGAAAGAAATACACTGCATTTTCATATATAATATATTGATGCATATGTGTCTCATCACCCCATCATTCTCTATTACAATATCTCATTATTTGTAGTGTCATAGAAAGCAAGATTGGTGCCAGGTGGTGATAATCCCATTTGGCAAACCTGTCTGCTTGCTTCCATGGTGGTGTCTAGTGCATGGTGAAGGGGCATGCAGGCTCTGCTTTGGAATTTCTGTTCCATTTTAGATGGCTTGAGCCTCTGATGTGCATCAGGAAAGCAGAGCATGGAAATCTAAAATGGACCACCACTGAAGGAGGACCATATGTTGTTGCCCAGTAAACTTTCCAGGGCTTAAGGAGACTAGCTGAACAATAGTGTCAGACACAACAGAATGACTTGTACTGTCTTTCACCTTTCCCACCTGTGAGTGGGCCTCTTCCAGCAGTCCCTGCTGTCATCACAGGGACTCTGGAGGAAGCTCTTTTGGAGATGGAGAAAGTAGGAAAAGGCAGGGTGGATGAATTCTCTCGGCTGAAAGAATCATGCTGCTGCACAAAGGGGACACTGGGCAGGACTTTGTGGGTTAGCCATGGGCCTGAGTTGGCGAACCCCAGATACCCAGACATGATAGACACAGATCAGATGAAAACAGAAAGGACTACAATCAGCATAGAAAGTAGAAGGATTACAAAACACTACTACTTAGTTTTGTTAATGTAAACTGTTTACCTTTTTAGGTGGTGAAAAAACTGGAAAAGTGTATTGCAGACCAACAAAAGGAGGTACTTGATTTAGGACAGCAGTTGAGGCTAGAACGTGAACAGATGAAACACATCCACGTGGAGCTACTGGAGAGTCGACGGCAACTGGCTCAATCTCAGAGAGAGGTGGAAAGGCGCTCGCATGAACTGGAAGAAATAAACCATATATCTCATGAAAAAGTAACTACAATTCCTCACAGTACTTTCATTTGACCATAACAGACCGTCCAGATTAGTGTAATATATAGGCTATGATACCATCTAAGCTTGCCTAGGGGCTCATTTGTATCTCACACAGGAAAGAGAGGGGAAAACCCTGGCAGTTAATAGCACACCTGACCTTGGCAGGTCTTTTGGCTTTGCATCAAGACTGCATGGCATTGAACCGCCACTTTTGCCACTGCCATGTAGTGGTGCCAGGACTAGACAGCATTTCATCAGGGGGGACTTAGAAGGAAGATTTACTTCTCTTCAGTTCCTACTGGGACTAAGCTTCTTGACTTTCATCCCCCACCCCCAATTTGTGTTTGCATGGTTGCACAATGGATTGCAGTTGGTCACCAGCATTGGAGCAGAAAGACATTTTTGTCTTGAGTCATGAATGAGAGTGGGAGATAGAAAGAGATCTTCTCACAGCAATTCCAGTTTCCCTATTACGAAGAGCGTAGGAAGCTGCCTTATACTAAGATACTAAGTGAGATCATCAGTCCATCTAACTCGGTACTGTCAATGTGTCTCGCAGTAGCAAAGTATGGATTCATACCAGGAGGGAGTGGGGCGCTTGAAACTGGGAGCTTCTGCATGCAAAAAATTGCATACCAGTGATATATGGTCCCCTCCTTCCCTGTTGCAGGTATTCTGATTTGAGTAGAAGTTTTGCTTCTCCAGTTAGCACTTCGCTTTGGGCAGGGATGAAAGATAAGGAAAGGAAAAACAAGGGAGTCTGCCACTGCTCTAACAGGTTGCTGGGCTGGCTTGGAGGTGAGGGTTTTCTAGGGCCCACAGATCTATTGATCGTATCCAGTTGGGGTGACCTGGCCATGGTGAGTTTGGCAGTGTATCGCAGAGGGTGCCCTCACCCCTTGAAGGTATTCTTGATCTGATTTGCTGTGGAGGTCCAAGAGATAAGATGCTGCAAGACCCATTTGAGAGGCACTCACTACCTAACAGTTATATGAACGTTGGCCAATTATTGTAAAATGGCAAATATACCCATTGTCCTTGCTTATGAAGAAAACTGTAGAAAAGTATGTTTTTATTTAATAAACTAGGATGACAAAATGTCATACACATGAAAAGCATCAGTTGCTGATGCTCTTTTTTGTATAATTTTCTTGCAGGAAGGCCGTGTAAATCATTTGGCTGAACAATTAGGAGCAGCTCAGGCACGAGAAACCCAGTTAGAAGCAAGGCTGCAGGCAGAAGTTAAAAGACTCTCAGAAGAAATGGAATCACTAAAGGAGACCTATTCATCAGAGGTGAAAAAATTGCCCTTACCAATTTGTATTGGGAATTGTTTTGGTAATGTGTATGAAAAATAGAAAATGCATATTTTTCTTAGGGCTTTTATCGCTGTTCTCGGGTATTTCTCCTTAACTAAAGAAGAACTTTTTTCTTACAACAGTGCAAATGGGGGGGGGGGAGCTTTAAGACCGTGTTAAACTGAAATTCTTCTTGAAATGCTGATTTCCTGAATAGTAGTAACATCTACAAAACGTCTGCTACATTTTCACTAAAAGGTTTTATTTCCATGCAGAACTATAATTACCATATTTCTGAAAAAATGTAAAGAAAGTTACTAAATTTAGAATTTCAGGTCTATATTAGCATAGGAAATAACTAAATAAACAAGGCAGTCATGCCTAAACCTAAATTGTAAAGACAGTATTTGAGCTGTTCAACAGAATAAGGAATTTAATAATTGTCATTAATTTGGGCATTAGAAGTTAATGCAGCTGTGCCTTATTATCCACTGATTTGACTTACCACTGATATCAGGGGTCCACCTTTAAATGCCTTGTAACAAGGGAAAAAGATCAGAATCCCATTTCTTTTCCAACATTTCTTTAGGTTCCATTAGTACCCCATCTAGTGGCTGAATGCAGTATAGCACCTATACCAATGCATTTTAGCAGGAGCAAGAAACCTGGAAGTGGCTCTTTAAAGCCATTTTTCCACTGATTTTGGTATCCACTGGTTCTGGAACGAAACCCCAGTGGATAACATGACCTATAAAGTTATTGATGCCATGTCTGTGCAAAAGGCTTAAGAAGCTTTTATTAAGCTTGAAATAAACTTTATTTTGAATATAATTTCTTACTTTAAACTTCAGAAACTTGCCCATGAAGCACAGGAGACACAATGGCAGCAAACTACAAGCAGACAGGCATCTCAGTCTCATCATCTTAATGGTCAATTACAGCAGCTGAAGCAGGAGCTGGAAGATGCTCAAAGGACTGTCTGTGATCTGCAGCAACAACTTCAGTCCAGAAATGAGACAATTCAAGCAGCAAATGAAGCTTTGCTTCTGAAGGTACATTTACACAGCAATATGTTATCTAACACTCTATTAAAAGGAAGTAAGCAATTAGAATTATAGAGAGTAAGTGTGTGTAGGAGAGACTGTGAAGTTGGACTGAATTGGATCTTATTTTCTTTAATCCCTTCCTCACACACCCTCTTTCATGAATGTGATGAATAGACATGCTGTGAGCAAAAATCAGTGGGGAGGGAAAATGGATCTCTTTTCCAGTGGTGGAGAATTTAATATACAACTTTGCAGAACAATATTGGGGCTTGAAATTACCCCCTCACAACTTTCACCCCTGCCTTAAATTGTGGAAAGCCTGAGGGCTCCATGTATTGCAGAGAAAGCAAGCAGCTTCCCTTCTGATTGCCAGCTTCACCTTTTCCACTCAAGATGGCCCTCTTGCAGCTTACAAGATCTTATAGGCTTGATGGGAAGCGGCTTCTGAGGACATGTGTTTTCAAGTGCATTGTATTCTTCAGTTCCTTCCTGCCATAAAATTGTTTAAGTGGAAAGAAAGAAAGAAAGCCACTTCACAATGTAAGGACCTGAGACGTGTCCCTCAAGTTCATCTCAGAAGGCAACTTTTCTCAGAGGCCAATACCTATGATTTACCTATGATTTTTTTTTACCAGTCCAAATTTGTCAGTTTCTTGTGTTAAAAGTATACATCTTGATTTTACTAGCAACTTCTCACACTATGACCATTTCTTCTTCTCTCTCCTCCCACTTCTCTTTTTTTAATAATATTTTTATTTTATTTTATAGATACGGATATGGGCATATGGGGTAACATATTGTAACAAATTATACCAACATAGAGAGGGATACATAGGTCTACACAATATAATAGGTACACATTGATTCACAGCGTAACTATTCTAATTACTATTTGTATACAGTTTATACCTCACCTCAAATACTATACTTCAAAAATATGTACACAAATCTTGATTATTATTCTTCTTTTGTCATCTGTGTTACTTCTACAACCTAATAACTTCATCCACCTTTTAATACTTCCCTCACTGAATTACAAATTCACTTAAATTCTAATTCATTTCTTCTATCCAATCATAAAATGATTTCCAAAACTTATGAATTTTCTCTATATTTCCATCTTTCATTCTGTCTGTTAAAACATTTCCACTATCTCATATTTTTTCTATTAATTGTTCAACACTTGGAACCTCTTCATTTTTCCATTTCTGTGCAAACAATCTTGCTGCTGTGTTTATATGTACAATAAGATGTTTTTTCCTTTTATCTTGCATATGTGGTGTGATATTAAGGAGAAATATTTCTGGCCTGACCGGAATCACACATTTCAGTATTTCTTGTAACAAATCATGAACTTTAGCTAAAAATTCTTTTACTTTTTCACAGGTCCACCACATATGATAAAATGTCCTTCATTATCTGTACATTTCCAACATTTATTAGAACTACCAGATACATTTTTGCCAATTTTTCAGGTGATAACTACCATCTATAAAACATCTTATATAGGTTTTCTTTAAAATTTGTTGATTTCGTTAATTTAATATTTGTTGTCCACATCTGTTCCCATTCATCTAAAGTCATGTTATATCCAAAATTTTTAGCCCACTGTTACCTCTTTTACCATTTCATCCTCCATTTTCAATTTCAAAAGAAATTCATACATCTTTTTTTCATATTTATTTTTGTCATTTAATAATAATTTATCAAAGTCTGTCTCCTTTATATAAAATCCTATCTTAGAATCCTCATTTATTCTTGATTTAATTTGTAACTTTGTCCACCAATTTAATATTCTTTTATTCTCTAGCTCATCATCCTTTAAAAGTTCACCTTTATCATTTAATAGTTCAAAATAATTTCTGTTTTGCTCTTCTCTCATCCAATCTGGTTTAACTAATATTTCCAAAGGTTTAATGCATCTTGGTATTTTAGTGTATATCTTGTATCATATTTGATCCTTTCCTCCCATTTCTCACAGAGTTTTTTCTCAGCCAATCTGAGAAATTAAATCTATAAAAGATTTCTTAGAATGTTAAACTTGTGTGTTTTATTATTGCTTTCTAGGAATCTGAAGTAACAAGATTACAGACTAGAATTGCAGGTCATGAAAGAACACAAGGCATCAGGCATCTCACACTCCCGCAAAGCCCATCACTTCACCAGTGGCTTGATGATCAAGAACTGGAGTTTGCTAAGCGTTCTCACATTTCCTACTTTGCACAGAGAAAATTACGTCGCTCTACAAGCTCTAGTGATTTAAGCTTCAAACAGGGGAATTTGTTAGATCTAAAACAAACTCTAACGTTAGATTCTTCAGTGACTTGTAAGAAGCAGAAGGACATGAGCAATGCTTCACCAAAATGTCTGAATGAATCCTCATTTGATCCCTTGACATACATTGGAGATGGAAATGGAGACACAACTAGTGACAGCGATGACTTTCACACTCTTAGCGGCATGCTCAAATATATCAACCAAGAAATGAAAAAATCTGAAAATTCTTTCTTATAATATTTGTTGGATGCAAAAGAAAGTCAATTGTATACTGGAGTATTTCTCAGGTAAATGCAGTGCAGATCACCTAAAATCAAGGTTTGAGATTTTTTAAGGTCAATTCTGTATGATAAACAAGGCTGCTAAGATGTGTACCTCTATTGCAATTGCAACAGAACTTTCAGATACCTTTATATCCATAGTGCAAATCTTGAAATCATTTTGTGTCAGATCCAATTTGTACATTTATCTCCCCATCCCAAAGAAGACACAAGCCTAGACCAAAATATTAATAATCAATAATCCCATATATGGTTTTTAATAGGCCATACTACTCTCAAAGAAGCTTAACCCAAGGTAAGTGTGTGGCCTAAACGTACAAATGTTCACATTTCATGAAGTGAAACATAAAATGAACAGCAGCCACAGAATTGCCTAAATAGTTTGGCTAAAATATAGGATTCAAAAGAGAGGTCTTTTATTCAAACCTGCTACTTTAATATGAATTTTGTAAGAGAAACATTGTTTTCCTTCAGGCCTATCTTCTCAAACATATGTCCAGTATAGCATTTTAACTAGCAGTTGAAATCTGAGGGAGTAGTGTAATGATTATAGGGTTTAACATGCAAATACATCTGTTTCAGGAACAACAATTGTGAAGAAAACCATATTGGCAATCAATCAGCCACAGACGGATTTGTTGGCACAGCATTAGATTCATGAGGACACTATAGAAACCACTGTATATAGCTGAGAAACTCCTAATTCCTTATCTTTTTCCAATTCTATTTGATTGTTTCCTTAAAGTAATTTGTACAATAGTAAAGCTCTTTTGTTAAATATATTTTTAAAGAGAAATCTTGTATGAGCGTGTGTGTGTGAGCGCGTGCAAGAGAGCTGCTTACATGATATTCTGATATTTTCATTAAAATATAGAAACTGCAAATTGTGTTTTTTTTTCCTGTACTATATCAAAAAGCCAGTCATGTTGGGGTGCATACACATGTGCAGGGAAGGTTTGTCTATTTGAAGATCTCTGGAGGGTATAGTATGCCTCTGTGTGCTCTGCAAACAAGGCATATTACAGCCCCTTTCCCTATGCAGCCATACTGTCCAGAACAGGCAGTTTTTGTTTCATTGTGACCTCAAGTGCTATACTTGTCCCAGAGAAATCAATATCAACTCTTTATATATGCGTGAGAAAATAAAAGGGTATCCTCAGATATAGCCTTTGAGTGAGGGCTAAACATTATCTGGGTGATCCAGCCTTTGCCAATCAATCTCGTTCCTATCTGCATAGCCCTGTCCTGGTTTCTGTTTCTGTAACATTAGAATGTTAATGTTGAGAGAGTGGAATGCTGAGTACTGTTTTTAGAATACATTACAAAAGAGATATAGGAAACTTAAATATTGTAATTGTTATGGTCCTTTCAATTTAGAGCCTGTTCAGGGTCTTTCTATTAGCACAAAGCTTTTATAATTGGGCATTTTGGCAGTAAGCTTATGTTTTGATGCACAACCCAAGTAGTAGGAGCAGCAATTTTCAACTTATTTAACCTCGTGGCACACTAACCAGGCACTAAAATTGTCAGGGCACATCATCAGTTTTTTTGCAATTGACATGATGCATCATTCTGCCAGTAGGAGGTTCTCATCCCCCCCAATGTCCCTGTTAATAAATGACCCTCCCCAAACTCCTGCAGCACACCTGCAGACCATTCGAGGTACACCAGTGTGCCACAACACACTTGTTGAAAATAGCTGAGTTAGAGGAATACTTGCTTTCAACCAGTCTATTAGAACTGGAAGCTGATAGAATTGGATCCTACATAGATAGTGGAATGTGTTGCAGGTGAAAATTATTAGCTTGCCCAATTAAATGTTGGACTGATTTAGTTTATTTAAAGACATTTGAAAAATTATGTACTGATATGCTGCTTGGTCATAAGATTTGTGCTAGCAAGTATATTGGGTGTGGTGTAAAGACTACTGAAGCAGTCCAGTGGCTCAAACCTTAAATATTATAGAGCCTTCAGTACGCCACCACAAGTGCTTGCAGGATCAGCACGTGACTTATAGACCACTCTCTCCCTAAGTTCAGGATAGTTGAAATTGCACATTTTTTTTGCACATCTCTTGATTGTTGCCAAGCACTTGTTCAGAACATCTCGGTTCTGGTTAAAAAAAATGGCTTATATGCGCTAGAATTCTCTGCAAGATGATATAAATATTATTTCTCGCTCCATTCCAAAGAAGCAATGTAAAGCTCAATGGACATAATAGAGGAAGCAAGCTCCCATTTCTGTGTTAATTTTCACTGACAAAGCCTAATTGTCACTGACAATTCTAATGCCTTATTGCTGAATCCCATAGTTCATAATTTGAATAGCAAATGATAATTGTGGTTTCTTGCATTTGTAGTTACTAATGCTGGCATGGGATTTATTGGACCTATTGAATACAATGCAAAATGTGATGGATACAAACTTTTTTGGTTGGTTCAACTGCTGAAAGAGATTTTACTTAACATGAGAAAAGGTGGCCATATAGTTATTAGCAGTGTCATGTGAATTCAGGGCAAGTAATGTTTAAAATTATAATTGCAACGTGCATGTAATTCAAGGGTCTGTTGGGCATTGCATCTTCTAAGTGTAAGCTTTTTAAATGATTGTATCGTCACATCTCTGCATAGTTAGTTGTGTCTCAGTGAGGTTTTGCATATGCTGAAACATCTAGCACTAGTAACTTCTGCTTATCCTGCTGTACAGAAAGCAGTGGAAAGTGCATTTTGTAGATTTTCCCTTAATCTTCTTTCCTGAAGGATTATAGAATATCCATCAATCTGTGAGTGGGTTTATTTGTACAGTAGGCAAGGCATAATCAGAGAGAGACTAGCATCCCAATCCTACCTAAGTCTCCAAGTGGTAATGTAGTGTGTGTGTGTGTGTGTGGGACTCCTCCTTAGTAAGGGAACATTTGTTCTCTTGCCAGGGTAAGCTGCGTCGTGCCCCAGCTGCCATGGACCTGCGTCAGCATTATCACTGGTGTAAGTCTGCATGATCCATGAAGGACAGAGCCAAGAAAAGGGATTACAATTTGGCAGACATTGCTGCTACCACACCTGGACCTGATCTGAATAGTTTTCCTTGCTCAATCAATTCACCTGCTGGGAGCTAAGAATCAACAATGAATGATGGCTCCCTTCCCTGGATCCTGTTATTTGGTGGAAGTGGGTGTGACCTCCATTGATGGCTCCCTACAGTAACATTACCTCTGACTGCTATTGCTCTGTCACTTGCCAGTTCTTTTACTTTCCAGACCACTGCTGTTTCATTTGTAAAGCCAAACTCTAAATAAATCTTGGTCAATTGTATCATCCTGAATCTTGAATTCATTGTTTCAGTTTCCTAATCTGTCACTGTAATGTCAGAATTCTACAGTTAATAAATTAATGCAGATTGAGTAGATGTGCATATGTTTGTATTTTGAAAACAGTACAAAAATAGTGGTGCATTGTGTAATTTCATGGACTTTAATGATGAGGTGACAAGTTTCCTGTATATAATGCACAACATAAAAAGATGCTAATAAAGGTGTGCCCCAGGGATCCCCTGATTCAGTATCCACAGATAGCGGGGTGCCTATTAAAAAGATGTTTCCCCATGACCAAAAAGTCTAGACTGACTATAGGGGGCGGTGCTCATCTGTTTCTAAGTGGAAGAGCTAGCGTTTGTCCGAGGAAAAGTTGTCATGTGGCCAGCATGACTATACGCCAAGGCACACGGAACACCGTTACCTTCCCACCAAAGTGGTACTATTTATCTACCTGCATTTTTACGTGCTTTTGAACTGCTAGGTTGGCAGGAGCTAGGACAAGCGACGGGAGCTCATTCTGTCGTATGGTCTTTAACTGCCAACCTTCTGGTCAGCAAGCTCAGTGGCAGCGATTTAACCCACAGCACCATCACATCCCTCAAAAGATAAAAAGATTGGGGAGTATTAAACAAATATTTTTTTACCTTATTGCAAAAAAAACCACTGATGATCCCCCATCTTTAAAAAAGTGTCCCCAGTATCCACGGTTTCAGGTATCCACAGTAGGGTCCAGAATAGAAACCCTACGGATACCAGGGCATATGTGTAGTTTTTCTATGAGCAGACACAATAGTGCAATATTAAGGTAGGATACATTCTTTCAGGGTGCATAAGCTCAATTTACTCTGCTTTTGAAATACAGAATGAGATCACCCAAATTTTAGGAAAATACTATAATGCAAGCAGGGGAAAATCTTGGGAGCATATGTTTCTATGCCTCAGAATTAACATGGAGAAACCAAATTTATTACTCCTAGTAGGGACTATGCAAGTCTACTCAGAAGTAACTATAGTCAAAGGTGCTTACTTGCAGGAGGTGTAGATGAACAACAAGGTGGTGACTGTTTGAAACACAGCTTCATGGGTACTGCTTTGTGAAACAAGCCATGCTGTATCTGGACCCTTCTGTGGCACCAGCATGTTTCGCTATGCTACTGCTTACTTCCTGTTGTGATTTTATTGCTTCATGAAGAAAACTACCATTCAGCAACACTTCAAGGTTTTGCAAATATCTACATGAAGCATCTTTCACAATTGTTGCATTTCAAGCAGCCACTGTCCATGTGTGAACTAGGCTTTCTGTCTTTATATTTTAAAAAGGCAGTGGTATATTTTAAGCACAACCTGGTTTGCCATGACCTTTTTGATTCAATGGCCTATTTTTGCTCCAATATTCAGGGCAAAATGGACTGCAGGTAGAAGGTGGTGTTGGCTGGAATAATGCAGCTGTGAACAGAATTTAAAATACCATGTTTAGATAAAGCCTTTATTCAATCATTGTAGGTTAGCCTGCATACATGGAGTCTCTCTGTAATATCAAAGTTTATAAAAATAGAGCAAAATTTATACAGAAAATCTAAACTCACATTTGCATTTCCCTTCCTTTTAACTATAGAAACTTATGTAGAAATTTTTGTGTTTTTGAAAAGTAGGTGTATATGGAGTCTTTCTGTAATATAAAGGAAATTACTTTCAGCACCGCTAATTCTAAATGATAAAATTTGTCTTTTGACTTGACTTTAGTGTTCATGGTGGAAATAGGGGTACTTGCATGCAGTGCTTCTGTAAAATTCCAGTAATCCTATTGTGTGTCTGTCTTAAAAGCATTTTCCTGTGGAGAGCTATATGAGGGACAGAAACAACAAAGCAGGTATTGTATTGTAGTAATTATCTCCACCTGTATCCTGCTGCTTCTCCAGTTTAAGGAGGTCTCCCTTCATTTTATGTAAGAATATCCCTGTGACATTGGTTAGAGTCCTGGTACCAGACACTAGCTAACTATTAAACCAATGGTTCCCAACCTGAGGGACATGACCCACTGGGGGCTCATGAGCTGATTTTCAGGGTGTCATAGAGACCTCATTTACTACCATAGATGCATTTTTGAAACATTTTCGAAACATTTTCAAGGAATCTCCAAACAGAAAATATAGGTATGCCCTAGAATATAGATTCAGTATCCACAGTTTCAGTTATCTATGGATACTGGGACACCTGTTAAAAAGATAGGGAAGATTAAACAAATCTTTTTTTTACCTTGTCGCAGCAGAACCACTATGATCACCTGTCTTTCAAAAGGCATCCCCAGTATTTACAGTTTCATGTATCCATAGGGGTGTGTGTGTGTGTCTGAAATGGAACCCCAATTGAAACTGGGGCATGCCTGTATGTTTTGGGGGGAAAAAATGTAAGGCGTTTCCACATACCTGAAAACAATGGTTGCATTTGGAAGCCTGTGGTAATCTGCATACATGTTTTTACAGGTGCAGTGAGGTCACTTCCTACTTAATGTCAACACTTCTATTCTGGTGGTGCTGTGTGTGTGTGTGTGTGTGTGTGTGTTGTGAGAGGTTGTTGTACCTAAAAGGTGGGTCCTGGTACTAAAAGGGTTGAGAGCCTCTGTGTTTGACTAATAGCTACTGCCAGCTCCCAGGGCACTCCAGTAAACTTCATGGCTTTGAAGGTGGGTCTCTCACTACTACTGTATTCAGTACAGATACTGTGCGGTGCTGATTTTGAAAGTCCAATGACTTAATTTTTATGTTTGAAAACTATTAAATTAA
This sequence comes from Lerista edwardsae, assembly GCA_029204185.1. Taxonomy (NCBI): domain Eukaryota; kingdom Metazoa; phylum Chordata; class Lepidosauria; order Squamata; family Scincidae; genus Lerista; species Lerista edwardsae. The sequence continues at coordinate 6,137,971 of JAJKFI010000065.1, forward strand.
GGGCTTGGAGGTGGGAGGGAAGCCTTGAAATTACCTTAAAAAAAACTACAACGAAAAGGAAAGATCCCCCTGTGTAACCCATGCCGGGCCTGCAAGAGTTAAAGCCACACAGGAGGGGTGCAAAGGCGGCTTCCCTAGTCCTGATTCCACCCATCGCCCAATTCAGCCGTTAAATAACTCCCAGAAAAAGGAGGTTTCCTTGTCCCAGAACCACTGAGGCGGAAAGCCAGAAGGGCCCCACATGTCAGAGGGAGAAGCCGCTCCTGCGCACGCGCCGTTAGTCTAGCAAGCACCTTCCCTCGCGCACGGGAGGGGGGGGGGGTGGAATGGTGGAATCCTGCTGCCAAGATGTTATTGAAATGCGTCGCGTGCTGTTAATGTCGTCGCCCCGTCAGAAAACTCGCTCGCGTCCGAGTTGTTTGGGGAAAGGAGTAGGCAACCGGACCGGAAGCAGAATTGACGTGAGCCGCAGGGGAATGGTTCCGGCGGAAGTATTGCTGGCGGCAGCTCGGGTTGGTTGTCTTTCGCGAGCTCTTTCCTCGTTCCCGGCCACCCATTCCGCGTTGTGCGAGGCAGAGGGGGAAGAGAAAGCGAAGCTGCTGCCGGCTGTGCGCAGAGCAGCGCCGGTTCACCCAGGGATCCTTCTTGGGCCGCGCTGACGAGGGCCCTCCGGGAACGAGCAGCAGCGCCTGAAGGATGTGGCGGAGGCGGCGCCGGTGGCTCCTGTTGTAACGCCGGGAGTTGTGCCGGAACCAGAGAGTGCTCTCCGCCGGGGGGACTGAGCGAGCTCCTCTCGGTCCGCTTCTGGCCCCGCAGCGCGGGGAGGAGGAGAGCCCGCCCGGATCCCGGCGGCAGTTGGGCCGCTGCCGCCGTAGCCGCATCTTCAGCCTTCTTCGGCTCCACTTTCGCTTCTCCGGCCCCTTCTAGGTCTCCCCGCGAGCCGCAGTTCGGGCGAGGGCGCAGACCGCCGAACTAAACCCTCCTGGGCAGCCGCTCAGAATGGCTTCTTCGTCCGGGAACGACGACGACCTGACCATCCCCCGAGCGGCGATCAACAAGATGATCAAGGAGACGCTGCCGAACGTGCGGGTAGCCAACGACGCCAGGGAGCTGGTGGTGAACTGCTGCACCGAGTTCATCCACCTCATCTCCTCCGAGGCCAATGAGATCTGCAACAAGTCTGAAAAGAAAACCATCTCCCCGGAGCACGTCATCCAAGGCAAGAGCCTCTGACTGGCCCTCTTATTCTCCCCTTCCCTTTCTTTGATCTCAAAGTATGTATTTTTCCCACCCAAACAACACCTGACTTTTACTAGTCGTTGTATAATTGAGATTGTAAGAGTTGAAGGCTGCCATTCTGTATACATTTACTTGGGAACAAGCCCCTAGATTGTTCCATACATTGTCTGAAGAAGACCTCACCTCTACAGTCACCACTTGTCAAGCATACTAGTTCATTGCACATTATATCCCTTCAGGCTACTTGGTTCCAATTGGTGACTGTCAAAATTTATGCTTGTTGCGTGGCAGGGGAATGGACGCAGACAGGTTAGCTATCTCTATATGCACTTATGTTTTTAATCATGTACTGAAGGCATTTGTGTAGGAAAAATTCATACTGATAGCAGCTGAACTTTCAAGTAAGCATATTAGAGTTATTTCAGCATAATTTGATGACAGTGAATTATGGAACATGGTCTTGATAAGTGGAAATGGTTTCGTTTAAGATTATAATTCTTGTTTTACGACTTCAAAGTAATATGATGGAGGAGGGGGATTATCATGCTGCTGGAATGCAACAAATATGAATGAATCATTTGATGAAACAGGCTGGTTTCTGATCAGAAGTTTAGAGGAAAACTGACTCTTCAGTTTTCTTTTCCATGCGGTCAAGGCAAGATTAGGTAATTTCTCTCCTGTTTTTTCTTGTTATGTTGCTCTTCACAGAACTTGGCTGATAGCAATTTCTGCTGTACAAGGCATTTAGAACAGCAGCAGTGAAAGTGACCAAGTCTTGGTTTCACTCAGCTGTTGCATGATGATACTTTCAGAATTAAGAAATGTTTGGTGTTTACATTGGAAAATAGAAAAAAGAAAGTTGTAGTGTGTGCTTCACTTCTAAAGAATCTATTACAACAGCAAGCGCCTAAATGAACCAGTTATATTGAGACTTGCATCTTATAGTTACTGAAATAAGGAAAGGTTTGTGTCAAACCGAGTTATGCATTAGACCAATGATCTTCAACCTTTCTGGTGCCATGACACCCCCACCCCAATAAGTAAGTAAGGTATGAAACTGGGGACCCACCATCAATCTTGCCCCTCCCAGCACCTGATCTCCCCACCCCCTGCCCCTTTTCAACTCTACCTCTTGTGTCTTCATAACAACCCTGTGAGGTAGTAGCCTGAGCAAGGCCAGCTAAGCCTTAAAAGCTGCAGGGCAAGACAGCGAGAAAGAGGCTGTACAGGATTATATCAGTTTTGATACCGCAGTACCATGATTGGATCGGATCCAAGCCCTCTCTTGCACATGCTTTGAAAGGTTGTTGCCAACCCTCCAAATGAGGCCTTGTGATTCCACAGGTTGAAAGACATTAGGCCAATTAAGCAAATTTACTTGAGCACATAGTTCAGTGGTAGAGTGCATGCTTCCATGCAGAATGTCTTGGGGTCAAGCTCTGCTAACCATGGCTGAGGAAATATCCCATCTGAAACCTTGGTGAGTCTCAGCCAATCACTGTAGATAATACTAAGCTAGATGGACTATCTGGCTTGATAAGAGGATGACTTCATATCTCTGCTTATTTTGGTTTCAGTTGTTGTGGGGTGGTGCAAGGGTACATACTGGTCTTGACCATTGAATATTCTCTTTAGGCAGCAATTCTAAACATACAGGCATGCCCTGGTATCAGCTGGGGTTCTTGCTCTCTCACTCCCTCACACATACGGTATCTGTGGAAGAGTGAAACTGTGGATACCAAATCAATGGATACTGGGGCATGCCTGTAGACAGTAACCCAGTGGAATGTCAGTTTTCTAGTAACTACCATAGAATTGCACTACTTGGCTCCTCTTACTTTCAGAGAGTTTATAAGGTAGAAAATGTGTAGCCATTGTCTGTCTTTTTACAAAGTGTTTAAAAAGAAAACTGAAATATGTACCCATTTACCACAGTCTGCAGTTTTTGAAACAGGTGGGCTATGTTCATATACCCAGCACATTGCTTTCTCTCAAAATTTGATAAAAAATTGATAAAAAATGATAAATTTCTGATCTGATACCTATGTGAACTCTTGTGTACTGATATCTAGCACCAAAACTGGTTAAAAAAGGACATATTTTGAGAGTTCCTGTGAAGTTAGAGAGTGCTGATAAAGGCAGATGTGGATTGGATTTTGTAGATCACACCACCATAAACTCACTCTTGCTTTTCCTGTGTTGATTACCACTAAACATAGTCTGTTACTTGCTGACTAATTTGAGAAATAAATGAGTCACTGTACTTTCAGTTTTCATTATTGGTCTTTGCATTTTTCTTTTGTTTTTTGCAGAGCTTTAAAATAAGATCAGTATAGCTTGTATCCATAATTATATATTTGAACAGGATACTTAAATAGGCTGCATAAAAATAGACTTTCTGTATTATAAATAGCTGAATATTAGCACTTAATCATTCTCAAATATGATATATGTACTCCATTTTAGGATGAACAGATTTACCTGTCTTCTATCTGCCTTCGAAGATAACAATCTGTTTTTGTCATGTACATTATGTTCTAAGTCTTCACTAGATACTTTGTCATAGATATTGGTTTTTCAACTACCAACTGTCCCCTATATACTCAGTCGCATATATTGATTTTTCCTCTACCAACTTCTGGCTATGGCTAAAATGTGTCACCATTTTAGATCCTTAAAGATAACAGAAGGCTTTCAATATCAGGAAAATATCCCCAGTGGCTCAAAGATATAACCTATCCTAACTTGATAATTCAATAATTGTTTATAGTAAGTTGCATTCTTTGTAATGTTCAGTAGCTGCAAAATCAATCTGTTCCAGTTAAGTGTTACCATATCACCACCAAATTCCATTAACTGCAGGATATATTCAATTTAATATCGATGGAGTGAATATACCAGCAATTTTCAAACTTTTTCATTTTACGGCACATTGAGGTGGCACTAAAATTAAGGCACACTATCAGTTTTTTGACGCAAGGCACACTGTGCTGCTGTCCAGGGGCTCACATCCCCCAATGGCCATACAAATAAATCACCCTCTGCCAAACTGCCACTGCACACCATTTGTGGCACATGGCATTTTATTTCTTTCTGTCAACTTACAATATGCCACTGCACTGTGGTTGAAATTTGCTGATTGATACAACCTTTACAGAAATTTTCCTTAAAAGACATGCAGAGACGCTCAGTGTGAGTTTTGTGCCTTGTTGAATACAACAAACTGTCAATTTAATGGACTAATAGGGGAATGATTCTGCAGTAATGTTGAAAGTCTGAATGCATTTATACACATGCATATGCACAGATGACTGGTTTTTAATGAAGTAGATAACATCTGATATATCTCAAGTCTGTCAAATTGAGTTTGTATAATTGGATTGTTCCATTGCCTTAATTGCTGGCTAGTTATGGTTTGCTATAGTGATCTTGGCTACAAATAGCTCGTCTCAGTGGAAAGAGCTGCAATCCATTCTTTCTTTTCCCTAGAATCATAGTACTGATTCAAAGGTTAGCGATGCTTGCTAATCCACTTGTTGAGTTGTGTCCTAAGCTGAACTATCTGTAAAAGGTGTGCGTTGGATATAGCCCTTTGTTAACTTGCATCTATTCACCACTCTGTCCACCTTTCAAATTATTCTGACAAAGAAATAAAGTACCATGTGCACAGAAGGTGCTATAAGAAGCTGTCCCCTGCCCAGTGTAAGGTATAGTTCGTGATTCAAGCACTTGATTTAAATGGAGATTTGCTTCAGAGCAAATGTTGGGTGATTTTTGTCACTAAATAGTTTGATGTAGCAGCTCTGTCAAGAGAGAGTCAGCCAAACTTGCTTGGTGTCTGAAAAATGTCAAAAATAACTTTATGCATCTGGTGGGGGACATAACTGTGTAAGTTAGTTAAGCTGGTGTTACTGCCTGAAATGTTTGACTTTTGTTAACTAGAACACTTCTGTTTTCACTCCAGCACTAGAAAGTTTGGGTTTTACCTCATATATCAGTGAGGTAAAAGAAGTCTTACAGGAATGCAAAACAGTAGCACTGAAAAGAAGAAAGGCTAGTTCACGTTTGGAAAATCTTGGCATTCCTGAAGAAGAGCTTCTAAGGCAGCAACAAGAGTTATTTGCAAAAGTAAGTGAAGACATAGTTGTGCTGAATGTATATCCAGTGCTTTGTGTTAGTTTTGTGGAAAGAGAATAATTGAAAATGTATTAGCTAAAGCAGTGGTTTCCAACCTTTTTTTTTTTTTACTTGCATACCCCTTGGTATTCGATTTCCATAAATTATACCCCTCATATTAGCAAAATTGATATTTTGTGTGTATATATCAATATATTTTATAATATATTAATTATATATATAATTAATATAGTTGCTGTTATTTCACATGTATATGTTATGCATTAATTGTAAATTAAAGGCCCAATAATAGGATTAAAAAGCAATGGAATAATTTTTATGAAACATACAAATACTTTACAAATACTTTACATTTTTATGAAACATACAAATACTTTATACACAACAAATATTCGTTGTGATCCTTGAGCTTGTTTAGAGCCACACCTGATTTAAAAAATCAGGTTCCAACTGATGTAAGATACAGTTTTAAGTCTATAATGGCATTCAGCATACCTCAGTATTCATTTTTTATGAAGACATAATAAGATAAAGCCCACTTCACCAGCTCCATATCCTGTTTGTAAATGCCACAAGAGTAAAGAAGGTTTCATGCTACCAATGGATAATACTTCCAATGGCAAGAAAAGGCAAGTCTGTATTAGAATGCCTTGTGGGGCTGGCAAGACAGACAGGCGGCTGGCTGCAAAAAGCACAATCTGCTAGTTTTCAATCATCAATTTGTGTATTATGAAATATGGATCAGTAGTTGAAAACTGTCAGAGTAAAATGCTGGAACATAATGCAGAAAGTGATCACTCACTAAGAAAGTCTCAGAAAACATCTAACATTTTGGTGCAAAACAGTGGCAAGGCATAGTCTTCAGTTCTTCAAACAGGTAAAAAGAGTAAATACTCAAATGAACACATGAAGTTTCCGTGTACTGGAGACGAGGACTATCCTAAACTCCAGTGTGTGTCGTTTAGTAGGCACAGCTCCGAGCAAGCCATGTGGCCCAAATCGGGGCTGTGTGGCCTGGGGATTAGGGTTTGGATAAAGGCCGGCCCGCCTCCCAGCCTGCCCTCCACCCACCTAGAAACGCTCCTGTGCAAGCCAAACTTGGTTTGCGCAGTAGTGTTTGGCCAGAGGTGCTGGGCTGCTGCCGCTTCTGCCAGCATTGGCCCAGCAGCAGCAGTGCTAGCACAAGGGTGCTGGTTGGCGCTCTCCCGCCAGTGCTGATGCCATTGGGCTGACCCTAGCAGCTAGCATTGGTCCAACATCGGGCCTTGGATTGCTCTGTAAATTTGCTTGGAATTGGAGAGAAATGAATTTATGGCAGTTTATATTGGTATGTGCTAGAAGTGTTTACACAGAAGTGTGGGTAGCAAACACTACTTGGTTTACAACAGCACAAGTTTTGGAAACAGCTTGGTCTGTTTTCATAATCAGAGTGAATATAATTTTAAAACCTGCACACAAAACACGAGAGCGATCTCTTGCAGGAGTAGGCATGACACTAATGCTTTGCTGAATCTAACTGTCCTGACATGGTTTTAGTTTTGTTTATGATTCAGTCATTTGCTTCCAAAACCCAGTACCCTGTCCCTTTAAGTAGAAATAAGAGTTATCAACTAAAATTATTTTACCTAAAATAATTTAAGCACATACATTTTTTAAGATTGGTTAGATTTAAATAAATATACATATTATGAAAGCTGAAACATAAGATGTTGCAGTATTCAAGGACATATGATCACTTTCATACTCAAAAGGTGCCATCACTGTTCTGCCATTTTTAATGTTTTATTTTTCTTGCCTTATTATAGAACCAGAACAGGCTTTAAACATTGTTCCTTTATCTCTTTCACCTCAGCAATTAAAAATGCCAACAACGTTAATTAAAAGTTGCAGTCCTGTGCATAGTTACCTGGTAGTGAGTTCCATTGAACGCTGGTTGACGTTTATGCCCTTACTTATTTACTTATGATATCTTTATTGGCATACAAATGTACAAACAATAACAGTAGGCAATAAATAAAGCAACAAAAATACATAAGTCTTAGGCCTGGTTTAACATTGGCTGGAGGTCCGGGGTCAGAAGGACAAAAATTATATACTTAACAGAAGCATCTTAAAATAACGTTGACTATGGTGTGTTAGTGGATCTTATATTACCAAATTTCTGATAGTTCCTGTCAACTGGTTAAATGGTGGGAGAGCTCTGTGGCATTGTATTGCTAGTTTAATAAAAGTTGCTATTCGAATAGTAGGCAATTCATCAACTCTAGTCAACAAATATTGTAGGGCAGACTCGTCAGAGCGTCCTGGAAATTGATCCCTAGAAAATATATATTGAGGCCGTGATAAACTTGTATTAACTCCCTTGCCATTATGATATTTTCATTGTACCAAACAGGGCTGCAATCTGAAGTATGGTGGAACTTGTGTTTCTTGAGCAATTCCCCTTTCCCCCCCTCATACCAGCAAGTAAAACTGCTTTCGTAATACAAAGAGTTCCAAAAGCAATTTGTGATGTGGCATGTTCAAAGAAGAAAATGTAAGACTTTTTTTTACAAGATGTTGTCAATACCGCATTAAAACAGCTAAAAGCAACTGTAGTTGAATTCACCTTTTCCCAAACTGCATATGTGATTCCTTCACACAACTTCTTATACTTGGTAAAAGAGGTTGGAAAGAGAAAGATAGCCTGCAAAGATTTGGGCATTGGGAGGAGAGCTTGAGTTCCCCCCAAGCAAGAGTAAAGTGGTGGTAGTAGGGGGCTGACACTATCCCCTACCTAAAGGTGTGTGTATCTTCCTCCATACACAAATTCTGCACACTATCCCACACCTGAGTAATATGGGACTGTAGGTTGATAACTAGGATCCCTAGTATTCCCATGCTGTTTAGCAGAGGTCCTTTCCCCCTTGCTTTTGTTACTGTTATGGATCTAAGCTCTTCCAAATGTTCTTATGGGAGGACTTAATCTTTGTTAGGAAGAGTCTTGCTCTTATTGTCAGAGTAATGTTGTGCATGTCTGGGGAGCCATTCATTGGCAATCCCCCCCTTATCTATGGATGATCTTGTTTCATTGCCTTGCTAGTTGTCATGAGGTCATCAAGTTTGCTATTAGGAGAAATGATTGCAGAATAAAGTGCACCATACATTGTACCCATATTTTATACTTGCTCTCTTTTCAGTTATTAAAAATGTACTATAGGTGCATGGGAAATCATCAGTGAGTTATATCCTAACTCCTGTGGGTGAAAGCAAATTTATGCAAGCAATCTTCTCTGTCTTCTCCTCCCTGCGAAGGCGCCCTGTAAAGCCACTTGTGCAAATTAGGGGACCCTCTGAAATGGGTTGGAATGGAGCAGAGAGCAGGAGAGTAAGGGAGAATTCCCAAAGCATGGTGCAAGTACCTTCTACCTGTGAGAATTAGGATAGAGCCCATTAACTGCAAACATACCTCCATGTTACAAGTTTGTGATTGTAAATGTTGGCATAACTCAAGAAAGGGTATTGGCTTTCTGTGTTAGTCTGTCAACAGTGTTAATCTCTTCCCTCCCTTCCCAGCGTTCATATACTGCTACATCAGTTCAGTCTGTAGCCATTGAGCTTTTGGTTTGTGTCCCTAGGCTAGACAGCAGCAGGCAGAGCTCGCCCAACAGGAATGGCTACAGATGCAGCAAGCAGCCCAACAAGCACAGCTTGCTGCTGCCTCAGCCAGTGCATCCAACCAGACAGGATCTTCTCAAGATGAAGATGATGAAGATGACATCTGAATCTTCCAGGTCGAGTCTTGATACCCACAAAGAAATAGTTGTCCTGCACAAGAAAACCAGTGAAATGAATGCTTACTTGTAACTTTGTTTGCATCTTGGACTGGCCGTTGGTATTTTAGGGATGTCTGCTGTTGTGTGCTGTACATGTAAAAACTGTCTCTTTGAACTCTTGAAGACAAAAGGTTCAGTATCATATCAATTTTGGATTTTTAATGGTGTTTATGGAAATTTTAGATAGCCGTATGTCACTTATTTGATCAACAAACAGTGTTACAATAAAAGTTTATAAAATATAGCAGAATTTATACAGAAGCTCTAAATTCACATTTGCATTTCTCTTCCCTTTTAACTATAGAATCTTATGTAGAAATTTTTAATTTGTGTTTTTGGAACAGAGTAGACATTTAATCTGCTTTAGGAAAGAAAAAGCAAAGGGTTCAGCATAACTTGGTTTGAATTCTTTGTCTTTTTTAATTAGGATATATATATGGCAATAAATACTATGTGCTCCAATACCACACTTGTTAAAAAATCTGATAAATGATACTTTTTTGCCAAACTAGGAAAACGTATGTTTAATAGGAGTTGTACAGATTCAATTTTGTTTTGTATAGGGGTGAAAAAAACCCAAGATTTTATTATGGCATTGCTTCAGTGTCTTCAGCAAAATGAATATTTCATTTATGATATTGCCCCCTTTGGAGAACTAAAACGATTCTTGTTTCACAGCAGTTAAATTTTAACTGTAGATGGTATTACATGCAAAGTCCAAATACAGTCATATTGTTTAAGCATAAAGGTGGAACACGGTTGTTTTAATTCTGTATTGATTGGGAGTGCTTAAATAGGCCTGTGAAAGCAAACATTGGAACTAATGAGCATGCTGGCAGTGAGAGGAACTTTATTTAACTCTGATTACTTATGTTGTCAACACAATGTTAACAGTTTTCAGACTAGTGTACCAATCGATAAGCATTACCTTGTGAAACTGACTGCTTCTACATTCAAGTAGGGTACTAGTTATAAGTGATTCAATTCCATGTTTAATTTGGTGACTGAGCCTCTGGGCTGACCAACAGGACTTGAATGAGGTAGAATTTGTTTGGGGTGTGATGACAGTGAAAATTTTTCATAGCAGTGCTTGGATAGTTATTTTTGTTGAAATGAGGAACAATAGAATCCGTTTTAGAATTTTTGAAAATATACTTGAAGTCCTGTCAGCATATTTTTTCTGGTACTTTTGCGGGGCGGGGGGGTCAAAATCTCAAATCTCTTACATATTAATACAGGCAGCATTATGGGACTTGCATTTCCTGTCATGGCCTTGATGGCTATTGAAAATTGATCAAGGATTGAGGTGGAGTGAAGAAAGTCTTGTCCGTGAAACAGAGAACCAAACTGGGAGACAACGTAAGATCTCTTTGAATCGCAGCATAATGGGGGGGGGTCACATAAAATTACTTGCATCCTAATATATACACTGATGGCTGATTAAAAAAACGTTTTTTGAATGTTATGCTGAAACACTTCTGTTGGAGTTCAGCAAGGAAAGTATTGGACAAGATCTGGTTAAAGATCTCATCTTCGTGAAGGTTGAAGTACCAAAGGTAAAACACTAGGCTAGTGAAACCATGTTAATGTGCAGTGTTGGCTTTTCTAATTTGTACTGTAACACCCTATCCCTTTCTATTTTTAATGAGTCCTTTTTCCTTTTAAGCAAGCAAGAAAAATACACTTTCATACTTAATTTTTCTGATGCAGAATTCAGGTTAATATTTTACTGCATCTGGTATGTATCATATAATGTTTGAATCCTTGTGACCTTTCCTTTGGACATTCTTGTGCTTTTTCATATGCTGTATTCCTCAAGCAATAAAATTAAAATGTGTTTTTATATTGTTCAAATGTTCAGTTTTACCAAAACTCTTTGATGTTATAAACGTAATACTATTATTTAAATTAGCTGTGCCAAACTTTTGCCATCAAGATGAGCTAACCAAAGATAGGCTTCTAATACCCTAATAGGGCTGATTCTGTTATTGCAATTTGCTTAAATGTTTCCTTGGAATGCAGCTATGATTGTATTGTTTGCATTTTTGTCATAAACAGTATTTTATATGTTTTTTTTAAAAGTATTAGATTTTTTTAAAAGTCTGCCAAATTAATTCACTTTGGAGAATTACCTTATTTTCATTTCGTAGTTTCTGAGAATGAACATGATCCATTAGATACAGTTGCAGACCTGCATGTGCAGGAGCCTTTTGTTTGCTATAGTAAAGAAAATTATAGCATGCTGAAATGCACACAGGCTGCATTTCTCACTCAGAAACACAGATCCTGTGTACACGGCTATCGATCAATTACTAATGGGTGGGCATCCTGAGTTTTCAGTTTCAGTTGTGCAAGCATGCCCATTCCTCACTATAGAAGCCCCCAAGCTCCACAGAACGTCATTGTGGGAGGATTTTCAGTAGTGATGGCTGCAGATGGGAAAATACCATGTGGTGGTTTCTCTTACAGAATCCAGGTATGCTATCCTTTTTCTTAAGATAAAAATTTGTTGAATAACCCATGTCAATAGTGAGTAAGTGGCTTGGGGTCACCCAATGAACTTTCGCCAGAGGCATCGCCCATGCAGCGTGGTGTTGTGCCTGCCACGGGTGCTGCCAAAGGAGCTGGCACGTAGGGGAAGAAAACAGTGTGAAGGTGGTCCCTCCCACCCACCCTTGACTCTGTTACACTCCGAAATGGAGCGATTCTGAAAGCAGGGGGCATGGTGAGGCTGCCTGGGGGAGCTCGATAACGTGTTTTGTCACCACCCCCACCACCCCGCCCCAGGTGTGGTCAGGGCCTGCTCCAGCCAGAGAAGGGATGGGATGATTCACAAAGGGGAGCCTCAAAAGCCCTTGGGCAAAGCAGGATGCTGGTAGCTCACTGCGCAAAGATGTAGGCTGGGAGCCAGGCAAGATGGGTTTGAGCCAAGAGATTTGTCCCAATCAGCAAGGTATTCACCTTTTGCATGACACACTCAAGGGCTGACAAAAGAATAGGGGGAAGCAGGTCCGTAACCCATACTGGTCTACAAAGCTACTCACTAGTCACCCAGCCACAGCAAAAGAAAGGCAATGCCACAAACAGGCATATCTGGGTGGGAGGCTGTAACAAGCAGACCTATCAGAGGAATGACTGCATGAGATGTGCATTGGGTGTGCATACGACAGGGTGTCTCCTGGCGGAGACCACCCATGTAGCCACACCCACGCAACCTGCATCCTTGACATCATCACTGACACCTGCTGGCTTGGCTGTCATGATGCAACACTCCCCTGCACCTTTCAGCCTCATCGAGCACGACAGCAGGAAATTGGGCTTATGAGGACAGAGGAGTATCCTTACATCAGCGGGGCCCATGGAGTTAGTGGGGTTTCTGCAGATCCTGGGAGCAGAGAACACCCACCCACACCCACACCCTGAGGTACGAACAGCACAGCAGTATCTACAAGAAAAACAGTATGGTTGCCCACCATCCCCTCCCAGCAGGGCTATTGTGTCATTGTCAGTTATCCAAGAGTTGGCCAAGTTTCTCAAACTGTGGGTCAGGACCCACTTGGTGATTCTGGACCTGATGTCAGGTGGGTCCTGGAAAGTTGAGAGCAGCCATCTTGGAAGATGCAGACCTTACTCTTGCTATATTCCTTTTCTCAGTGTTAACAGTTTGAATTTTCAAGTGAGGGTTTTACACAATTTTGTTCTTAGTTCAGTGCTTTTACATAATATTTTGTGCTAATCTTGCTTTCTGTCAAGGATGTTTCATGGTTGTGCAATTGCTGCAGTCCAAGTATGGCAGTTTGCATCCCAGGAGTGTCATTTTATTGTCACAATGATGCTTGTTGATGTCACTTCTGGCTATGACATAACTTCCAGATTAATGACATCACTTCCAGTGGGTCCTGACACAAGTGCCATTCTAAAAAGTGGATCCTTGTCTAAAAAAGTTTGAGAACCACTACCATATGGTAATGGTGCAATCCTGAAAAACAAGGAATTCTGATGAATGTTTGGCCAGCAATACCAATGGTTGGAATCTGTGGCATGCTTGAAGGAAGAGTAGACACTCCATGCTATTTGCTGTTGCAAAAAGAACGGATGATACAGTTCATAAGAACTGTATGAATGGCATATGAACGGCAACACAGTTCGTAGCAAAGACATGTTTGACAATCCTGTAGTGTCAGTATCAGGGTGGGGAGATGGATACATGAGAGATATAGCATCAGTGTGTGGTGGCATGGAATTCCTTCTCCTTTGCTTGACTATGTGGGGCGTGTTGACCTTGTTTCCACTGTTGGGATGGTGAGGTTGACTTTCCATTTGAATGGCTGCCTGTGGACTCCTCCAGAGGCAGTTTCCTTGTTTTGGGAATCCTGAGAAGACCAGAGTTAACAAAATACCTTCCCGTATATAGTGTGAGGAACATGAAATTGTTTGTATAATGTGCCAAAATTCCCCATCTAAAATTAGACGTTTGCTCGTCAAACTGGAAGTGGTTGCAGATTTATGTAGCTGTGGAGTGTTGTGGAATAGATCCCCCATGGATAAAAAGGGCAGACTCTATATTTAAATGTGTGAAGCTATCATTTCAGCAGCATCATGTTTGCAACTCTGTCCATGATTAATACATCTGGATGCATGCAAGAATCCTTGTCAAATTGCATTAATAATTTCGATTTTCCTCATAGATACACAGCAACCCTGTATGGTAGTTGAAAAAGAGAAAGAGCTTCATGGCTGAATGGGGGATTTGAACTTTGATTTCTCCAGCTCCTAATTACAATTGAATTGTATCTAATATGAGGCATGGCCTTCTTGAAAAGTGGTATTTGCAATGATCTGACATGAAAGCTGTGTAGTGTTTGATCTTTAATGGTTGTAGATACAAGAAAGCACTGTACATCACTTGGTTCTGAAGTCGTGATAAGGATGCACTAGAGAATTCATCCCATATTTTCTCCCAATTCTGTTGGTTTCGCTGATTCCACATTAGGTCGCCTTGCAATGCAAATTTGCAGAAGCATACCCATATAATACCCATCAAAGTAACATTGCTATTTCTAGTCTTTTTTTTCTTTTTCTTTTTTTTTTTTTTGTTGGAGAATCAAAGCTTGTCCAAATAAGGCCAAATCTATTGCCATCCTAATACTAAATGGGACATTGGGGCCTGTGACTGATGGATCTTTGCATTAGCTAAGCCATTAAGACTATAGTAGTTGAAGAAAAGTACATGTCAAATGTACAAGTAAAATGTACTAGAATACATTTTTAGTTAAAATGCATCTGTCATGATGCTGGCATTATCTTTGTGTCATGTCATAGAATAGGAGACTTTTCCAAATGGGATTCTTTCCAAATCAAATGAACAGTTTTAATCCTAATCTTTATGGCCAGAACACTTTTAATCCTAATCTTTATGGCCAGAAAATAGACATACCAGAGTGCATGTGTACACAGTCCATGCCATCTTATAATTGTGGAGCACTTGCATTAATATGGGCTGGTGTTAGTAGCGGTTTCCTCATCCATCACCACCTCCACATTTTACTGTTTGTAAAATGACAGGGGTGTGAGTTTAATTGCAACTCAGCAATTTGCACAGGCCTCCTTGTCTTCAAAGCACTAGACATGCATAGATGGATCTTGCATAATACACTTCCTAAGGTGATAATGGCAGTGATTAAATGTTCCCAAGTGTGCTTTGAAGTTGCATCTGATATAAATGCTGTAACATGAATGGCACATTCGAGAGGAGCAAGGTGGCACGTTAGAGAGGAGCAAGCTGGGATCAGGGCCGGCTTTAAGCCAATGTGACCAATGTCATCACATCAGGCCCGCGCTTTGGGGGCCCCCGCACCAGTGCAGTGAGCATATTGCTTGCTGCTGCAGTCAGGATCTCTTAGGATTGTATGTAGATCAGTGAGGCAAGCAGAGCAGCTTTACCTTGGGCTCTCTCAGCTGCCCCAGCTTCTGAAGTGCCCAAAATGGGCCTCCTGGAAGCAATTGGCAGTGATGACATCCTGTCACCACCAGCTATTTTCAGGTGCCACATTTTGTGTATGGCACCACAAGTGCTCTTCTTGGTGAGTGGGGGGCCCTGTGTGAAGTGTGGGGGCCCCCGCCACTCCTAGAGCCGGCCCTGGCTGGGATCCAAAGAGTCACACCATGACTTCTCCATGCTCAAGGAGGCTTTGGGAATTGTAGTATTCAAAGGGCACCTTGCCGTGCCACTGAGGAAGAACTGCTGTGCAACCAAGGTGACTTTCAGATGTTCTTTGCTTTATAGTACAGAGAAGAGGAAGTCCACTGTTCAAAGAAAAACCGTAAATAAAACCCATCACCAGTTTTTGGGTGTACCTAGGAAGTAGCACTTTGAACCTCAGCCTTTATTTCAGTTTCAGGCAGGAGGAAAATTTCTCTGCACCAAAGGATTATAGTATCCAAATATTCAGTTGAATTAGGTATGCTTACCTTTCTGTTTTAGTAGCTTTTACAAAATTATGTGGCCTGTCTGAGGCTTTGAACTGGATCAGGTTTTAAAAGGGGGAGAAAATAACCATAGCGGTTCAACCGGAATATAAAATCTGCTTTTCTGCATCAGGGGTCTAGTTCTGTGTCTAGTCTGGGCCAGCCATTTGCGCCTGGGAAACATCATACAATTAAGGTAC
Organism: Lerista edwardsae; assembly: GCA_029204185.1. NCBI lineage: Eukaryota > Metazoa > Chordata > Lepidosauria > Squamata > Scincidae > Lerista > Lerista edwardsae. The sequence continues at coordinate 6,153,830 of JAJKFI010000065.1, forward strand.
AATAGTTTATATCGTGTTAGCAGAACAATCTGGGGTTTGTGGCATGTGTTCTGTAATCAAATGTAATGAGGCTACACTTCCCAACAGCCCTGGCTGTGACCTGGAGGGGATGAGGGAGGCCCTGGGAGAGGGAGGAATTGGAGGAGAGATTGGATCAGAAAGGCAGAGGCTGAGGGATGTAGCAGGGTTGAGCTCTGTAGCGGGCTGGTGATGGCCCGGTGAGAGCCTGGATGGAGAATCCTAAAGAAATCATAGAAGGGGAAAATGCAACTGTAGCACAGGCCAAAAAAGATGCATCCAAGCTAAGCCAAGTGATAATCAGCCAGCCAGCAGAGGTCTCAGGGTTCCGATTCAGGTGTTTCTCTCCTGCACAGTGTCTCCCACAGCAGAATCTGCCATCACCAGAACAAAAACTTTGGTTGTTTGGCTCTGCAAAGAGATCGTATCCTCTTCCGAATCAGTGTTGTCAGCAAAGCCTGCTCTTTGGCAGGAGACTCTGACATCTGAACCTCTTTGCACTTCTGGGAATAGTCCCTTAGGTGAAAAGAGTTTAAATATGCCATCATCTTATTAGAAAACTCTCTATACAGAGAAAGTTAGCAGATTAGGGAGATGGAAAGGCTAGATCCCCGTCCTGACAAAGTGACTTTCCACAGGCAAGGAGTTCTAATGTGGGCAGTATTAAATTGGGCAATTCCCATGCTGAAATGGCAGGTTTCCTAAGAGGTTTACCTATACTGTACGGAACTGGAATTATGTATGTGTCAACTTTCTGTAATCAAAGTACAGGGAATTCCACTCAAATATACAGTGCATTAATTGTATTTGCTTTATATATTAGTAGTATTACAATACTGTAATACACATGTTTAGTTCTTCAGTATGGAGCATATGCATAGAACTTCTTTGTCATTTTTCCCTTTTAAAAAATAGAATTATACATGTGGCAACCTGTAGATTCAATTTGGAGGACCGGAAGCAGTTATGCGAAACTAGATCCGTGCTGAAGGCAGAATTATGTTCACAGCATGTTCGCCTCCTGCCTGTTTTGAGCAATTGCCTGCTATAAAAGGCAATGATGCAGGGTAATAGGCCCTGATAAATGATGACATCAACTCCACAAGATCAGGTCATAAAATGACGAGAATAATTAATACATGAATAGTATGGTGCTGCTAAATTAGCTTTGAGCACTTTAGCCACTATTTCTCAAGAAATGCTTAAGGAGCAGCTATGTGTGTGTGTGGAAAGGCAAGTACTTTCATTACATAGTTCCACTCATCAGGCAAATTAGCAAGTTGCTCAAGTACATAAATGCTTTGGGTCACTTTCTAGGAATCTAAATGCAATTAGTTTCTTTTTGAACAGAAAGCAGCTACAGGTGCAGTCGTTTCATATGTATTGTATTTTCTCTGTGCAGTCATTCCGTGTGGGGGTGGGTGGGGGTGGGGGGAGGTCTGCGAATACCCCATGACATTGCACAATCAGTGGCGTTTCTACAGGGAGGGCAAAGCTCTAAGTTTTGCAAGAAGCCTTACCTTGCAGTGGAAATCACTCCTCTCCTGCACCGTTTTAGCCAATCCTGACAGGGAACAGCAACATCTTGGCGTTGCTTACTGGCTACAGCAGCAAGGGAGAGGAGGGATTTACATGACAGGGTAAGGCTTCTTGCAACACTTAGAGCTTTGCCCTCCCTGTAGAAACGCCTCTGTGCACAGTTTCTGACACTAAGTAGGTGTGGACGTATTAAGGTTCCTGCGTGAAAGATCAATGGGAAGGCCACGTGTGAGAAGAATAAATGCAATGACTAACTGAAATCAGGTCAGTACCTGCACCATGTTTATGGTGACAGCCAATCAACTCAGAGCAGCACATGGTTAGCTGCAGTGTCATTAACGTGGACAGTATTTATCATCTGCAAAAATGATTAGCAGGATTTATAGTCCGAGGTTCAGCCTAGTTTGCTTCTGACTTTGTTTGAAGTTCCTTTGTTTGGAAAGGCTGCTGCTGCATCCACTAGGAGCGAGGCAGCTGCTGGAGTCTCCCCGGGAGACGGGAACATTCATCCCCTTGCCCTGGGGAACACCTTGCTGCTTGTCAGCTTGCCGCCGGCTATTTTGCTGGCGGTGAATTGCAGCCCCATGTCAGACTGACTGATCCACCACGGGGGGGGGGCGGTAAGACCCAGCAGTGGAAACCACCACCAGGCCCCACCCCCTCACACCCAGCTCCTCCCCTTCCCTCTCCCCACTTCCCCCCACCCCAAATGGGCTTGCCCGCTGCCAGCACTGCTGGAGCCCTGGCCAGCTGCCTGCTCGTGTTGGGGCCTGGTGCTGAATGAGCACCACTCCAGTGCGAGCGTAAACGTGTCGCAGCCGTGTTTCACAGCACGTTCACGACATTTTCGCCGGCGGCACATGTGTACCGCCAGCAATATGGGCCTTCTAGATCGGGCCCCGAGTCCCATGAAAGTGTGTATAGGGCTGCATCTTTACATACCTTGCAGTTCTCTAAGAGTTTATAAGTATAATCTAAGATGCAATAAATTAAAAAAAAAAACACAAGAGAGCAAATGCTAGAAGTGCATACAGCAATATGTTTGGAGCATTTGTGGGGTCAGTTAAGCTGTGGATGGGGCTGCCTGACTGAACAAATGATGACCATAGTGAAGAAAAGTCTGCATTGGTTATCTTGGGAGGAAGGGAAGGAGGTTAGCCGTGTAGAAGGCAACTTCCTAGCATGTCGTAACTCGGTTCTTGTGGGGCAGCCGAGTTCCTCTCATCACATTGTTGCTGCTGCTGTTCAAGTAGTCTGCTAAACTTGGAATCCAAGCCAAACATATGTGCTGAGAGACCTGGATGCAAAATCAAATGGAGTGTAATACTTTGGAATGTATTTCATTGAGCAGGTTTATAGTCTGCCTTCCTATCATGCAGCTCTTCAAGAGGGCTTGCAACAGTCTTTGAATGAAGATTTGTAAATCTTCCACTCTACAATAAGCCAAGAGCTTCCTAATCCAACATGTCACATCTACTCTTGAAGGACGATACTAGTTTGACGGCACTTTTAAGATCATCACAGGAAATGCCTTAAAAGGAATTGCCGTCCTCTCTTGCTCATGTCAGTGGCCTTCCTGGGAGCCTTGGTGTCAGTGGTGGGGCAGTTGCAAGCTTTCCCTGGAAGCTATTGAGACCCACATTAAACATTGCTACTGCTGATGCTGTTAGCAAGTGGACATTTACAGACCTGCTCAGGACTGGACCAAAACCTGCTATGCCAGATTCTGCCCTTATCCAGTAATGGGCGACCTTCTGCTCCCGTGACACTCTCGCCCACCCTTCTCATCTCCCCACTTCTGCTCTGTCCCCCTCTTCTTTTTCCAATCCAGGGAGTGGGAGGAGGAGGGTTGGAGCTGTCAAAAGAGGGCATCCCTTGCCAATATGCTGCCTGAGACAACTGCTTTAGTTGGCTGCATGGTCAGGCCACTCCTGAACCTGCTGCCTGCAATTTTTAAAGTCCCCCCCCTTCCTTATTGATTTCAGGAAGTATTTACTGAACATAAGATGGTTGATGAAGGAGCCACTGGGAGCCTGATTTTTCCATTATCCTTGATTTTCCCACAGCCCTGCCCGTGTGAATATTTTGCTTTTCTCCCCATCCTATTCAGGGAGAATGAATGAATAACCTATTCAGCAGAATGAATTCTCTGCATGCATTTTTGATTCATCAGAGTGCAGTGACCATCTGTTTGTAACGAGAATAGTGCATGGAAAAGAAATGTGCTCATTCTCATGCTTGCATAGATTCCTTACAAAATAATGAAAAACAGATCAATGTTCAGAGAGTATATTTTAATTTCCCATTGTGCTTTGTATGCAGATCTACTGTTGTGCATCCTGCCGCTCAAGATTTTGAATTGCATGCAGTGTCAAGTCATAATGTCAAGATTATTTTCCAGAGCAAGGATTACACAGGAAAGGCATATAGCTGATCTCAGTACTGGTTTCTTTGTTTGCTGTTGCAGAGAAGAGATCACAAGATCTGCAGCAGCAAAGGGGACTGGAGGCTCTATCCCAGCAACCATTCCCATATGTACATTGATGTGACTAGAGCAGAATCATTCATCAGTCATGCCAAAGAAAATAAGATCAGAGGTATTTCAGCTGGTTTCCAAGTCTGATCCAAAGACATGATTTGGTGGGATCTTTTATTTGGGGGCAGAAGATTTAGTCGAGAGGGTTAATGCCTCCGTTTGCCTGAAGATAAGAGCTGAAGATCTGAAGGTCGCCAATTCGGGACTACCTGAAGTCTCTGTGAGCGGCAGACCTTGTAAATTGTGACTGATTTACCCCTGCTAACTGGGCAAGAGGCACTTTTTCAAGTGGTGTCCTCTTAAATTTAGCAGGGGGAGAGCAATTGTCCCTCTTCACCCCAGCAGTGTCTTTCTCATGGCTGTTGCTGGTGGTGTTCTCCATTCTTTTTAGATTGTGAGCCCTTTAGGGACAGGGAACCATTTAAATTTAATGTTATTATTTACTTGTAAACCGCTTTGTGAACTTTGTGTTGAAAAGCGGTATATAAATACTAGTGATTGATTGATTGATTGATTAACAACTGAGCTGTCTTCGGCTGCCTTGTGAGAGGGGGAGTTGTGCTGAAGTCAGCTGCTTCTCTGGTGGGAGCAGGGAAGCCACTTATCAGCCAGCAGAAGACAAAAGGGTGGCCAGAAAGAAGGACTAAATCCAGAAAGAGCCAGCTGTACGTGTGTAGTTCTTGGAAGATAGAACGTTTTTGTAAAAATTGTAAAAATCTTTGGGTTTATGAATAAAGTCTGCCTATGTAAACTGCCTTGAGGTATAGTCATTAGAGAAATCTGGTGACCTAAGAAAGGCGGTATATAAATACAAGTATCATCATCATCATCATCATCATCATTTCTTTGTTTGTTGTAAAAATGTTATCCCACTGTTTCCCACTAGGTGGCGGTAAAGCCTAACACAGCACATTTCCTCTGCTTTGGAAGGCATCATATTTCCAATTGTAATTCAGAATCTTCTGTTCTTAAGTGAATGATAAAAAAACAGAGCATTCATTTTCATACAGTTCATAGCTACACTTAAACCTATCCAAGTTCAATGTACGTAATTCTTGTTCTGGTCTCCGCCTATATTTTTAAATTGAGCAAAAAAATTTCATGAATGAAATGGATAATGCAATTTAATATGATAAGAAAGAATACAATTTAAATATTGTATATCTTTCTTATAATACAATGTACCTGACATACCTGATCACTAAGGACAGTTGCTAGAACTGGAGAAATTCTCCACAAAGAGAAATTACAGATGTTCTTATACAATTCAACTTTTAGGTTTCCAGCAAAACATCCAATGTAATAGAATTGCATTGTATTATAAGCAAAAACCAAAATCTGATATTCAGCTATGTAGAAATGTTTTGATCTCAAAATAGCATTAATTTGTTATTTAGACTTGTGACTCTGGTAACTACATCTTATCAGAAAGAGCATTTGTTTTGCATTACTAGGTGTCTTGCAGCTAACTAGGATCATGTAGTTTGAGCTATATATAGAATATTATGGCTGAGCTCCAAAATGTCATGTATAGTGCTCCATGCATGCAGTGTGGCTTTTCAGGCCTCTTCCGGCCTTGTATTCTGGCCTTTTCAGGCTTTGTATTCCTTGCTCCAAAGAGCACAGCATTTCCTAGAAGTTGTGTCCCTCTGGAGTGGCATTCAAGGTGACAAGAGGTACTGCTTTTGGAAGAGTAAACATACACATGCAGAGTTTTGCATAGTATTGTCAACCTTCTAGGATTGCCCTGGAATATCCAGGAATCAGCATAAAAACCCCTATGACTACTGAAAGCAATCCTGGAGATTTGTTCGGGGTTCAAATCAAATTAGATTTGAACAGGATCCAACATTATCTCATGCTGAGAAAAAGAAATCTCCAGAGTTGGAAATATCCTATATGTGCACAGCCCTCTTTAGACTCAGGTCTACATACTATAATTTTCATGACTGAGCAGTATTTTCCTATTAGAATAAGCTGTTCACAATACATATCTGATACTGCACTGTTTCCTTGGCAACGTTGCAAAAAATTTTTTACAGTTAACAGTAGAAAACTAATCAAGCCACAAAAATCTGGCTACTTCAAAGACCAAACTACATGATATATTAACCACATTATTGGCCTTTCCGCACTTGGCTTTGTTTGTTTTTCCTAAATAGGGGTAATTGCTGTAACACTTTCTCCTGCTGTAGATCCAGTCCAGATCCAGACCCGGTTGGCTGCTATGTGGGTGGAGGAAGTAGAGGAAATCAAACAAGGCCAATAAGCACATTATGTATTATAACATAACATATCGTTTGGCCCTTACTGATCTGCAATTGCATGCTTTTCATTAACACTTTCCCATGAGCTTTGGCTCAGTCACTGGGAATTTCCATCATTGCAGTGCGGTTATTTCTATATCTTATGCAAACCCCTGCTTTCTCATGCAAAACTATAGCAAATCATACCAAAAAGGGCAATGCTTATGCTAAGCTAAATGTTGTGATTGGCATTTTGGCCTTTGAACTCTTCAGCCATATATCTACATTAAACATGGCAATTACAAAACATGACGATGCCCAGCTCCACATGTGAAATTGATCTTGAAAGCACAGTTTAAGGAACGATCATGTCTGGGGATTAAAACCGATGTGAAAAAAAAAAAGGAGGAAGAAGCCATATGTTATTACACCTTCAATGGTTGTTAGCTGCACACTTCTTCGGCACTAGCAAGAGAAGCCGGAACAGAAAAAACACCATAGCATCAGTTTTCTTGAATCTCCAAGGATTGCATCTTATTTATTATTTATTTTAAATATTTGTATCCCGCATTTCCATTTTCAGGAGCAAATACTCAAGGCAGCTAACAATACAGAATCAAAATTTTTATAAAATAAAAAATAGGAAAAAAATGTATGTAAGAAAAAAATAAAAACCTGAAAAGAGGGGGCATAAAGCACCCTCATATTTTATTAAGGAATCAGGGATGCTGCTGTTATAAGAAGAGGTGTTTGGTTTCTGTGTGGAAAACGAAATAACAGCACAAACACCCCTTTTTTTCAAACCATTCTGTCCATAGGTAATGAGTAAAGGAATTGTGGATTCAATCTCTCTCTCTATATATAATTGGATGTGTATATGTTCCAGCATAACTCTGGAATGCCTGGAGCGATTGGCACCAAACTTGGTACACAAACTTTCTTTCCTTGCTATCTGGAAAGAAATACTGTGGATGTAAGATACCCCTAGCACCCCTAGGGGTCGGGGTGCGAAGGGTGTGCCATGTAAAAATAATCGAAAACTGCCAACATTAGTGTTGAATCCAATTATTTTACTTGGATCTTTAATTATTTTACTACGGAACCTCGACCCGCCAAAACTTTGCAAAACAAGGCTGTGTGTCAAGAAGATGCTGGGTACTGTAATTGAAGCTACTATCTTAACAAGAAAGGGAGAGGGTGAAACAGTTTTTATCCCACGGATAACACTCATTCCGACGGATCTCCCTTTTAACTTTAAGAGATTGCAATTTCCAGTGAGACTTGCATTCTCAGTCACAATCAGCAAGTCACAGGGGCAGTCTATTAAGTACTGCGGAGTGGATTTGAGATCACCATGTTTATGTTTATAAAGCAACTTTATGTTGCTTGTTCAAGGGTGGGTTCACCCAATAATTTATTTATTCTTGTTCCTGGAGGTGAAACTAAAAATGTTGTTTATAATTAAGTTTTGAGTTACATTAATATTATAGTGAATTTGGAAAATATTTTACTTTATAATTTTTATACTGTACTTATACGTTTAATTACCTGTACATAAAATTGCTTCAATTTAACACTATAGATAGAATTCATTCCTTTTCCTGTCTAATAGAAGCTTGGGATAAATAAATACTCGGGCAACGCCAGGTAAGGACAAGCAAGTTGTTAATAAAAACACAAAACACATTTTGTATTTTAATTCATCAAATTTTCAAAACCTAGAATTTCCAAACAATTCTAGTTATGAAAACAGTATATTTCTGTAGGAATAGGAAGTCCATTTTCAGATTGCTTCCCCCCCCCCCGATAAAACAATATTTGACTGCTGTATGCTGCTTTGACTACATAAATGGTGTTATGTGGTTTTTTTTAAAGCAAGGGGACTATGACTCCCCCATTTTTCCCCTAGAATGGGGAAGGCGTAAGCAGTGCTCTCCCATAAATTCCTCTTTTCTGTGAGGTAAACAACTGAATCCATCATCATCACATGAAATGTGAGCAATTTCCCACTGTAAACACACCGTTGCCAAATAATTTCAACTTCACAAAGGGAATAATCAGTGTAATCCTGGTGATAACTAGCTCCTGAAAAACTGCCAACATCCAATGTGCCAGGGCCTTCCAACATTACTTTGTGAGGGGTCAGAAGAGTCAATTTGTTCCATCCCAGAAGAAAATGGATCAAGCAAAAAGGTGAGGGAAGAGACAATGAAGGCAGCAGTTAACGCTCACAACTATCACCTCCAACAAACCTCAGCAGCGGGGAGATGGAAAACAATAGTTCTCAGTCTTGTCTAGTAGTAAAGAGTGGGTGTGTGAGCTGGTCCTCCCCACGCGTTTTGTTTAAGAATGTTCTGAAGTGCAACGAGGGAAAGCATAGCCTTACAACAGTCTGACACAACTAGCATGCCTTGAGAAATAAAAAAGGCATCTAAACAATGTCACACTGGGACCACAGTGAAATTCCTCGGTTTGAAGATTTTGCTGACAGATTGTTTTGGTACTGGAGCCCTTTTATTCTTTTCTTTAAAACAACACATACACACTTTTCTCCTTCTTCCACTGTAGGTGTACTGTAGCCTGCAAGATGCAGAATACCTATGTGAACTTTTAAGGAATTTGCTTCCTCAGTGCAGATACAGTACCTTTTTGAATTCATCTGAACAACATGTTGTTTTTCTTAAGAGGTTTTCCTCCCAAGTTAGTCATGTCTTTGCTTCACATTCCTTAGTTTATGAGATTTGATCCAACCCTCTATGCAACAGCTGTACAGAAATGTACTTTGTTAGGGGTAGGGAGAGAAATCCCATGTCAGACTCTTAGGGCGCAATCCTGATGATGAGCTGAGCCTAGCCAGGCCCCCTGTGCCGGCTCCCGAGTGTCACAAACGTGGCATAACGTATGTTTGTGCCAAATAGGGAGTTGGCTGGGCCGGTGCTTAGGCATAAGTTGGCCTGGGAGAGCCAGATCTGGATCCTGGGCTGCCCAACAGGGTATAGGCATGCCCCGATATCTGCTGGTGTTCCATTCCAGACTCCAACGTAGATACCTGAAACCGTGGATACTGGAGATGCCTTTTTAAAGATAGGGAAACATCAGTAGCTTTGCTGCAACAAAGGTAAAAAAAAGAGATACATTTAATGTTCTGCTATCTTTTTAATAGGTGTCCCAATATCCATGGTATCCATGGATAACTGAAACTGTGGATACCAAATCAGTGGATACTGCGGCACACTTGTACCTTGAACTGGGTGGCAGAGGGGGTGAGAGAGAGTGGCAGGAGGATGTTCCAGGGGTAGGTAGGTAGGGTTTTTGGGCTGGGGAGGAACAGGAGTTGGATAGGGCCTGGGAGGGGTGGATTGGGATATCCCCAGTGATGTCATGCAGGGGGAACGCGGGGGAACTCAGTTCCACTTGTTAAAATTAGGGCTGACTCCACCCACTTCACTCTCCCTCCTCCCGATTCCTCTGCAAAGAGCTTTTCTTCTTGGTTGGCCAGCACTCAGAGGGTTAAAGGGAGCGACTCCGGATTCCTAGGGGGGGCGAAGAGGGAAGGGCTGCAGTGGGGAAGTCCTGTCCTGCACAGCCCCCTTCCTCGCTCCCTCCAGCCACAAACGTGGAGTCAGCAGCCACTCTGGTGAGTCTGCAGCCCACTGGGGAGAAGGGGCGTCCTGGGGGTGCGGTGGCGAATCGAGGGGGGCCCTGGAGGGGACGGAGGAGAGCCGGGACTTTTTGAAGCTGCCCTCCTGACCTGCCCGGCATAAGCGGGCTTTGGTGTGGGGAAGCGCCCAAGGGTGCCGTCCGGAGTGGTGCCGCCCCTCAGCCCCTTCCACAGGTTCCTGCCTCATTCTGCTCAGCCAGCCTCGGCTTCGAGGCTGCTGCCCCCGTACCAATTTTCAACTTCCCTGACAATTTTGAATAATTCCACCTCGCCTAGCCGCAAAGACCAAGGAAAGGCTTTCACGGCTGTCTCTCCAGTCCGTTTCACTGGTGCTCTGGGTATGAAGTTTCTTTGGGAGACTGTCCCCATCGCTATTGGAGCTGCAATTGGGGAGGCAGGAATTCTTCGCTTTCTGTTCTGTAGGCGCCAGGCGCTGTACAGAACTGGCTGGCTCCGCCCACTCATCGCTGACGTCGTTGCTGGCTAGGAACCAGCCGCGGGTAGACCTGGGCTCCACCAGCCTCCGGAGCCCAGGTCTACCCATAGGAACCAGCCGCGGGTAGACCTGCGCTTCACCAGCCTCCGGCTTATGACATCACTTCCGGTGGGCGGGTATTGACATGTGCCAATCAAAAGTGAGTTCCTGTTCTTAAGTCATTTAGATGACACCACTGGATATCCCCTTACCCCAAAGTGAACTCTGGCCTGTGGCCTGCCTGTTCTTGTGCAGGATAAGATTGGGCTATAAATTTTTCACCATCACATTTACCTTCCCACTAGAATTTTGACTCCTTCTCAAAACACTACTTGTCTTACTTTGTAGTTGTATTATTTACTGTTCAATATTTCCCTCTAGGATATTATTGAGCTGTATTCTAACAATTGTGAGTGGAAGGAAATTTTTCGATACTTACACAGGTAGCTGTGAGGATAGAATCCATTATTTATACAGAGCAATCGGCACATACAATGCTCTAAAAAGTTACATAAGCAAAATCTAGACCCCCCACCCTCAAGGACCTCACAATGTAAAATTGACATTGGAGAAAAACAGGAAATGGCAACAAGGAGTGAATGTGAGCAAACGCAATCACACATATTTAAATTTCATTATAGTTGGGAAGGAGGATTAACGAGACAAGCCAAATGTACTTTTGGGGGATGATCCCATATTCTGAATGAAATAAAGGAGAAGATGAAAAATGGGAGCCAGATTCCTGGAGAGCAGAAATTCAAATAAAAAGGTTCACATTTTAATTTTCTGTTCCATTTCCTTGAAGCATCAAGTCATGGTTAATTCACTGATATTCACCACAGCTGCAAAATTCAACAGCAGAAGATCACGCTAATTCTGCCTTTACCTTGAATAGAGAGGTTGCTTCCTTTTGCCTCTATATTTTATACAATTGCTGTTTCATTGACTCAGTAGCCCCTTAGCATCATTTTATCCAGCCTGATATAGCCATATTTTAAGGACACAAAAGGGAAAACAAGACGCATCCGAGACTGGAAATCACCAGCGACTTCCCGCAAAATCACCTGAAATTGTTCTATAGACTTCGGTGCAACTACCTGCAATAAGTGTTTTTTTCTGTGCAGGACAGCTCTGGAGGTAGCTGCATTATTCCAGAGTCCAGTAAGCCATTAGTAGGAAGATTAATCATCTCTTCTGTTCTACCTGCAATTGGGTAATATTGATTTGGAGTGAAAGGAGAATGTTTCAGGAATGAGTCAGCTGCCCCCTGGGGGAAGACAAAGGAAGCAAGAGGATGGCCAAGGAAGGGAGTATTTTAGCTGTATGTGAAGTGATATTGTCCTGATGTGCCTCTTTGTTCACACCTGAGCAGGTAATAAGTAATACAGAAAGTCTGGATCCATTAATTATTTTTAACTATTGACTCATAACTCCTTTAACTATTGACTCAACTCATAATTCATTAGTCAGTCATACTTGAGAGTTTCGTAAGTTTCTGTTTTGACTCAACCTATCTGTCCTTTATTTACCTGCTTTATAGCCTATCCCATCTTTAAATGGGCAACAGAAGTGAGGTGGCACATTTTATTAGCCTAACGTTGGAAGTGATACTGTTGCTTACGCCATTTAAACAGCACATAATGTCATGGGTAAGGCTGAGCTTTTTTATTCTTCAAGTTGAAGCTTTCAATTTAGAGTCCCCTTTCCATGTTGTTTAGCAGTTTTAAGTTCCTGATGCTCTCAAGAGTTGCCTTTTGAACACAGTGAGAACGCAATCCTAACCTGGAGTTAGGTCTGTACAGTTAGGCCAGCAAAATTTGGCCAGCACAAGGGACACAGTAACATATGTTTGGACCACTCTTGAAGTCAGAGAGGCTTCACAAACAAACGTGCACACAAACATGCGCTCCTTGACTCCAAGAGTGGTTGAAACGCTCTTTATGGTGTCCCCTGTGTGGGCCAAACTTGGCTGGCCTACCAGTGCCAGCCTAACTCCAGGTTAGGATTGCACCCTGAAATAGCTTGCCTGCCCTGCCAAATTTTCAGTTTTCTCCGGTGTCTCTAGTCCATGAAGCCTGGAAATATCCCACTTCTCTTTAAAGGCCCAATCCTATTGGCCTTCAGCATCAGTGGTGCACTCTTATTACCAGTGCCAGGTGTCATGGAAGTGTAAAGCACTTCCTCCCCCTGCCCGGTGGTTCAGGTGTACTGATGGTGCTGGGCTTTAGAGCTTGGAGGAGTTGCTGCAAGAGCGCTGGGCAGTAGGTTGTACTGCTGGGTGGTGGGAAGATTTGCTGGGGTGGGGGAGTACGGGGGGATGGGATCGGGCAGGCTGGAGAAAAGATCAGGCCCGGGAAGGGGCAGAGACGGTGGCAGACTGTGCAGCTGAATCCTATGCCTGCTTACTGGCCGAAAGGGCCTCTTTTGGTTCTGCACTTGTTAAATAGCGGGCACAGATCCAAGGAGACCCATTGTGGCCACAGGAGCTTTACCTAGGGTAAAGGAGTAAACCTTTGCCCCGAGGAGATTCTGGCGGATTCCCCAGCCCCGTAGAATTTAGCAGCAGCCATTTCAGTGGCACAGTTCCTCTGGGCACTGGGGTACAAAGCCATAACAAATGAAACCTGTACCCGGGGCAAGGAAGTATTTTGCACACACCCCCGCCTCGGGAGCCCGGGTGCTTTGCATGCAGAAGGTCCCAGACCTGCTTGGGAGGGAGTGAAGAGGCACCCCCGCACGCTGTCCTCTCTGCCCTGCATTTCCCAAACACTGCCTGCATTTTCCACTCCAATCCGTTGGGCACCGTGACAAGCCCTTCCCCCCCCCCAGCCGAGAGGGGGAGGATGACACAGTGCCTTCCCCCTCTCGCCCTGTCCCGCGTGCCTGTGGAGCTGAAACTCTTCTTGCCCTGCCGCTGCAAGAAGCCAACCGTGGCCGTGGCTCTGGCTCCCCCGCAACAGCCAGCACGCCAGGGGAGCTCCTGACCAAGCGCTGGGCATGCTGCTGGTGGCAAGGGGCAGCAGCCAAGCCAGCTCGATGCGAAAGCCGCTGCTTGCCCACAATCCGCAGAGGCAGCATCCGGGGAGCCAGCGGACCATTGCACTGTCACTCCCAGATCGCTAATCAAAGAGTCGGGGGAGGCACGCTGTGGGGCGGAGCTGGGGGAAATCCTGCCCCCCTTTAATTCAGTGCCTGGAGCAGGTGCTCCTCTGGCTCCGCCCTAGTTTCAGTACTGCTGGGGTAGTTTGGGATTGGGCTGCCTATCTGGTCAGAAGGGCCCAGGGCAGAGAAATATTATTCTGTGTCTGGCCTCTCCATTTTAAGTCAACAGTGAAGGCCCCAAAGGTATGCCTTTTCAGCTACTTAATAGGCATAGCCATGATTCCTTATTACTGTATTGAATTTTTCTAAACCTCTCACTAAAAAATCTATTATGGTTTTTTAAAATTCAGAAATATGGAAGGACCTGTTAACGTGTTTGTGCAAAGTGGATTATCCTGCTTTATATTTTGCTTTGACAATTGCTGCCTGAGAAAAAGCAACACAGAGCTTTACCTCCAATTTGTAAAAACAAAACAAAACATTTTGTCCTTGCATGGAGTTTTCTGTGCTTAAAAAGTCTGAGGACAATAAATCTAGAGATCATTACTGGGCTTACAGTATATTGCCAGATTTGTATAGATTGCATTAAATATCAGATTCAGATTGTGCTTTTTATCATATGCTATACTTTTCCTAGTTCGTTATCATATTCTGATTTGGTAACAATATAAGGATTGTTGTCCCTCTCTGCATACTTTTGAATCCCCATATCACTGAATCAGCCCTGGAGGACTTGGGATTAGGCTGCTGTAGAACAGAAGTTTTGATGGAGGTACAGTATGACTCTATGTTAACACAAACAGCTAAACTGGAGTCTTTAATTCCTTATTCCAGCCTCTACTCACATGACTCAGACCAGCCTTACTAGTTCCCTAAATTCAAGCAGCTGTCTGAGGGCAGCTTGAAATGCAGCCACAAGTTTAAAGTGGCACAAACAAGAGCCTCCTTTGCACAAGTGGACAAATAGGAAAGGGGGCTGCAGACATGGTTACAAATTGTTCCAAGCTTCTGTAAGGAGCAGCTCAAACAAAGTTTACCACGTGGGGTTTCATGTCAAGCAATGCCACGTTCAAGTTTCTCGAACAGAAGAACTGAGTCCAAGTGGAAGCTGAAAGCGATTCAGGCAGAGGTGCAAACTAACTAGTATAGCCTCCTTAACCATTCGTAAGTGTATCCACGAATAAGGTGAGAGATGGTTTCCCTGAATAATTTTTATGGCCCAATCCTATCTGCTGTCACCACCACCATACCACCCCACCGGTACAGCTGAGCTGAAAAGGGGCGCTCTGTGTGTGTGGATGTAGCAGGAGGGTTTGGAAGGGAAAAGGGATTTAAATTCCCTTTTATTTGTCCTCTGTAAGCCTCCTGCCCTGCAATGGGTCCCCTCAGACCTGCATAAGTCCGAGGAGAGAAAGGAGGCGAGGAGGCAGGATTTTATCTGGCACGAGCCATTGCCACCAAATCCATCCCTTCCTGCAGCTTCACAAGAACATAAGAAGAGCCCTGCTGGATCAGGCCAAAGGCCCATCTAGTCCAGCTTACTGTATCTCACAGCGGCCCCACCAGGTGCCCCAGGGAGGCATGAGAAACAAGATGCCTGGATCCTGCTGCCACTCCCCTGCACCCAGCATTCTGAAGTAGCCCACCACCAATGTAAGGAGGCTACAACCCATTATTGCCTATAGCCCACGATGGACTCCTCCTCCAGAAATCCGTCCAATCCCCTCTTAAAGGCATCTAGACCAGATGCCACCTCCTGTGGCAGAGTTTCACAGATTAACTACCCGCTGGGTAAAATAGTACTTCCTTTTATCTGTTTTAACTCTCCCAACCTTCAGTTTTAGCGGATGCCCCCTGATTCTGGTGTTTTGAGAGAGGGAAAAGAACATCCCCCTATCACCTCTATTCCTTCTATGCATAATTTTGTATGTCTCAATCATGCCCCCCCTCAGGCGCCTTTTTTCTAGGCTGAAGAGCCCCAAACGCTGCAGTCTTTCTTCATAAGGGAGGTGCCCCAGCCCCATAATCATTTTCGTCGCTCTCTTCTGCCTCTCAGCTTCCCCTTTTCCTTGCCCCTCCCCAACAAGTTTCACCCCTCCCTGCCCCCCACCCACCCCCAGCCTCCTCTATTGGGCGGCTAGTGCTCTGACAACATGCATGGGAAGGCTCTGGCCTTCCCACTGGCACTCTGGCAGCTTGTCCTGCCGCTATGCACTTTCCAGTAGCCAGCACCAGTGGAACGCTAGTTCTGCCAATGGGGTAAGCCCAATAGATGCAGTGCACAGATGCAGTGGCGGTCCTAGAAGTGGGGTCTAAACGCCACTTCAGAGCCTTTGAGCTGGCTCTCCCAGCTGTGCTCTGAAGGGGAGGGGCCACTTTACACCAGAGCTCAGGCTCCTGGAAAATGTAGCGTTTTCCCCTCAACTCTAGGAACCCCACTGCACAGATGTTCTTTGGGCTAGGCCTAAAGTACAAAGTACAATACGAAGTACTGTATTTGTAATTCATCACTGGTGTTAAGGTATACAATGGGACTTTTCCAAAGTGAGACCATCCTTGATCATATGGTGATTGGATTACAAGCCACTTTGGACTGGGACCTCTTTTATCTTCTATAAAACTTGTACTCACACTAGGTGTTATCTAAGACACGATGTGGCTTTAGGGCAGATTTGAGCCCCAATACTTCTTGACAGGGACGTGGTGGCGCAGTGGGTTAAACCGCTGCTGGGCTTTCCGACCGGAAGGTTGGGAGTTCAAGACTGGGCAACAAAGTGAGTGCCCGTTGCTTGTCCCAGTTCCTGCCAATCTAGCAGTTCAAAAGCACCTAAATGCAAGCAGATAAATAGGGATCACTTTGGTGGGAAGGGAACGGCGTTCCGTGTGCTATGGCATATAGTCATGCTGGCCACATGACCACAGAAGCTTGTCCTTGGACAAACACCTGCTCTACAGGCTTAGAAACGGAGATGAGCACCGCCCCCTACAGTCGGTCACGACTAGACCATTCGGTCGTGGGGAAACCTTTACCTTTTTTTAGTTCTTGGCAGTCAACTGTTGCAATTCCTCACTTTGCCCGCAGCCATGATGAAGAATTCCTGGAAGTCGAGGTAATGTTTATTTATTTTATTTAAAAACAAGTCCCTGATTTTTTGTCCTCTTGGAGAAATAAGGCAACTACCCTATTGATATTAAAAGCAAACTGTAAAACAACGCAAGCGAGCTGGCAATTTTTGTGTTAAAAAAAAATTCTAGCCACTAAGCACCTATAGAGTGCATTTTCTTTGTAGGGCGCCTGCTTCCATTCCGCGATCCTACACCTTTTGGCAGCAAAGGTTGAACATATTTTCTTGCTAGACACACCAACCTCGTTCACAGACACGCACTGGGATAAGGTGGCAGACACGGGGTGAGAGTTTGGAACGTTTCCCTCCCCAACGCAGCAGCACCCTGCAGCCAGAAACGTAGCACAGCAGGACGAGGGCAAGCTGGGCTAGAGACTTTTGCTCTCCGACGAGCCAGCGTCTCCCTTGACAGTTTGGGGGAGGGGAGTTGCGCCTACGACAGCATTTCACGAGCCGTGCTTCCTCACCGACAGCCTGAAGCCGTCCAGTCCCGCAGCGCAGTCCTCCACGTGCTTACCCAGAATAAATCGGTCTCATTGTATTGTGTTCAGTGGGGTCAGCGAGCGCGCTCTCTGGGCAGCGCGCGTAGGATTGCAGCGTCCAGAGCCTGCCCTGTCCCTTCCCTGCGCGCACTGCTTCGAGAAGAGGAAACGTGCCTGAACTGAGTGCCGAGCGCGCTGCACCGCTGGTCCCGAGGCCTCCCTAAGGAGCGGCCGAGCCCGCCCCTCTCCCAGCCTCCACCGCGCTTCCCCCTTTCCTCCTCCTCCCTTTCCCTATTACCATCCTTAAGCAAGGCGGAGCTGGGGCTTTGGTCGCTGCTGTCGCCGCCGCGTCTCTGTCGTCTCCCAGGCGCCAAAAAAGGGGAATCCTCCTCCAGCACCCGGTTCTTCGCCTGCGGGGGCCAGGAGGGCGCGGCAAGACTCTCGGTCGTCGTCCCCGTCCCCAGCGGCGGCAGGAGCGGTGACAGGCAGAGCCACAAAGGAGCGCCGGCGGCGGAGCCTGCGCGGCCAGCGGAGTCGCCATGAGCTGGGGCACGGAGCTGTGGGTGAGTCCCCCGCGCGCTCCTCATTGTGTCTGGGATTCACCTCCCGCGTCAGCGGGAAGAGAGAGGGGCGGGCAGGTCAGGCCGGCTGCGCTCCTCCTCGGGGCTCCCCTCGGAGTCTGCTGGGGCGGGAGGCTATGTGGACTGCTTTGTGGTGGGAAGCGGTGGAAGCGCCCGTGGAGGGAAATAGGAGGACTGAATGGGCTGCTGGGGGGGGGGGTGTAGGTGGAGCGGGACGGTGGTCGGCGCATCTCTTGTGGATGGGCAAGGAGGGGGCGGGGCTTCAAGGAGGAGCGGGGTCTGATTTTGCCGTGCAGTTCAGCCAGAACTGCCCCAGCGGGGCTTAGCTGGGTCTGCTGCCGCCCAGAGGGCTGCCTGACCCTCCTGTGGTGCGTAAAGGCTGTTCCTTCTTTCGGCACCCGCCGGCTCGTTGGAGCGGACCAAGGAAACAGCATCGGCACCCCCCCCTCTTTTTTGTGTAAGGGGGATTTGATCCGGTTTGCCATGTCTCGCTTAAACAAAGAAAAGCTGATCGGACCCAGTGTAGTATTGACCTTTCTTGGCGCACGTCTGGTGGTGAGATAAGTCTGCGATTAGGTGCATCAGGAACAATAACATGAAAATCTTAAGGAAAGAACATTTAAAGGTGAAAAGGTCTTTCAGGTTTGCTCAGTTTCCCTTCGGGCTGAGTCAGCTGCGCCGTGGATCTTGCTTGAGGAGCTTCAGACAATGCTTTGCTAGTAGGGAAGGGCTACCAGTCATACAGCAAGGAGGTGTGTGTTAGACAGGCAAGGAGCTTGGGTGACGTATGTGTTTAGGAGGCTGCCAGCCTGCCCACGTAGTGGGAAGACAGTTTACTAACCTGCAATCAACCATTCAGTTGTATTTGATTGAACCCCAGGGTTAAAGTTAGAGGAACTGTTAATTGCAACCTTAGTGTTGGTAGATCAGGCAGAAAAAGATCTAATTGAGTCAATGAGAAACCCTGTATTTAGTGTCCTAAAACACTGCTCCTAAATGCAGAAATGTTTCTGTTCACTAGTGATTTATGTCAAATATCTGGGTGGTTGAGAAGCAGGCGTGTCGTTCACTCTACCATGTACACACTTTTCTTTTAAAAAAATGATGACTAGAGTTTGCTGATGGCAGCAGTCGTGGGAAGCAGTGTAAATATAAATCCATAAAACCAACAATATGACAGGATGTCTAAGACACCAGCTGTCACTGGTGTGTTGGACCAACAGAAAGAGCACATCTGTACAATAAATGGATGTTGTATTTTGAGTAACAGGAAAAAAAAATTTGCTGTCTCATTGTGAGCTGTAGTAATTGATACGTATAGTTTTTGTGGATCAAAGATGATTGACGGCTATTTTAAAAATAAGACACAGGCATGCCCGGATATCGGCTGGGGTTTTGTACCAGACCCACTCCCCACCCCTGGAAACCTGAAACCGTGGATACTGGGGACGCCTTTTTAAAGATAGGGGAATGAATATCAGTGGTTTTGCTACAACAAGGTAAAAAAAAGAGATTTGTTTAATGTTCCCCTATCTTTTTAATAGGCATCCCCATATCCATGGATAACTGAAACAGTGGATACCAAATCAGTGGATACAGGGGCACACTGTACTGTATTTGTAATCTGTTATGGCCAATTAGTGAGCCTGTCATTTCATGCCTCTGATTATAGTTTTACTGGAGTTCAACATTGGCTTTAACAGAGTAATATCAATTTGTCTGTCAAATGTGTTGCTACAAATATGTGTGAAAACTAAAAAAAAAAATGTTTTCATTTGTTTGCAGAACTACATTAGCCAAGGCTTCTTAAATATTATAATCAGTGTTTTACATATCTTGCTAGCGTTTTGTATGGTTATGATGTTCTAATTTACTGGCATAAAAATGGATTCTGTATTTGGTGTCATTTATTTGTATGCAGGTAAAGGTTTAGGTGATTGGGGGCCAATCCTATTTTTCCCTCCACCAATACAGTGATGCTACTTCTGAATGGCTACTTCTGAATCCTTTGTTGCCGTACCCAGAGGTCTGCCTCCGTAGTTTGGACCTGCAGTAGCAAAATTGCTGGCACAGGTCTGTGTGACACCAGGCGAAGGGATCAGGTCTGGGAAGGGGGCTAGGATTTTGCAGCAGTTGCTGTTGCTAAACCCACTCCCTTTCCAAGAACTGATCCACCTTTCCTCTGCCCCCATACCTGCTTATTTTTTCCTCCTCCACCCCATTCTGTCTCCCCTCACCCAGTCCTCCACCACTACTTTACCTGCGTTGGCAGCCCTAAGGTGATCTTCCAGCACGTGGGTGAAGGCTCAAGAGTGTTTTGTACAACAGCTATAAGGCAGTTCAATGGTGGAAAGCTGTTTTCTCCAGCATTAAAGCCAAATAGGATTGGGCTGTTTGGCTGTAATCCTGTTGTAAATTTATCCACCCGTCACCCCATCCTTCACCCCAGCAGGATTGCCCCAAGTCCTTCTTGGCTCCCAGGGAAAGAGAGGTAGAAAAAAAAGAGGAGTTGCAGGCTGACAACCAGGATCACCCAACCAGGCCTCAGAGTTCAGCAGTGCGTCACCTCTCTTCCTCCACCTGTATCCAGGCTCCTTCCCTGGGCTTGCCTCAGTCCCAAAGGAACAGCCCTCAGGTAACCTGTCCACTCATCACCAGCCCTAGTGCCTTTTGAAGCGCTAGGACCTCTCCTTCCAGGGCTGTCTCTCTATCCTCAGCTCTACCTGGTGCAGTCTGGGGGTTAAAGGTCTAGCATTGCCCATGTGTAGGGAGGCCCTCATCCTGTGAGGAGCCGCCAGCCTTGTGCCTCATTGGCCTGGGGGCAGAACCAGGTGTCCAGCCATGCATTGGCTGTGCAGGAACCTGTGGCTGCTCTCCCACCAGGGTTGTGGTGGAACAACTGGAGTCCCTGAGATGGAAGGGCGGATCCAGAAGTGGCCTCCTATTATCTTGGAGGATCCTCCATTGAACTTAGTTCTGAGTAAACATGTAAAGGATTGAGCTGCCTGTGTTCATTCAGTAAACCATATGTAAGAAAAGGAAGTCATGCTATTCATTTAAAAGATGATAAACTGACTTGCCTCTACAGTAGGCATCTGAAAGTTGACCTTTATCCTGTGTATATTCACTTGCAGTTAGTTCTAAATAAGCAGGCATGATTAAGCAGAAGCACTGTAAAAAACTATTATGTGTTCAAGTGGCATTATTAATTTAAACATCAGTTCCCTGATTATGTGTAGAGCTCTGGTGTCTCAGACGGGTCTCCTCACCTAGAAACGCCTGTCTGCCAAGGTTTATTTACCACCTGGCGCTTCTCTTCTACGTCCCACCAGCACGGGGATGCAGTGCCAACTGACACAGGCCTCTCTGCTGGTGCCACTTGTTGAAGGACCTTATGGCATTTTTACGACAGCCATTGCCAGGGCACCATGTAGCCTGCTGGTACTGCCCTGGCAGAGAAGCAGGCTGCCCGTGTCCCTCTGTAAAATAAGGAAGGGTTATGTAAAAGTGATGGCGCAATCCAAGGGCGCACTTGGGCCGGCGTTGGCCCCGTGCTGTTGTGAAAGTGTCAAAAGGCACTTTTGTGCCAACGCTGCTGCTGTGGGGCCGACATAGATAGCAGCATCAACCCTGTGCGCTGAGAGAAGCCACCGGTGTGCTGCTACTGTGCCTGCCGAGTTCAGCTGGAACAGTAGTGGTTCCGGGAGAGGGGAGGGAGGAAGGGAGGAACTGGGCAGGCGGAAGGCAGTCCGGGAGACAGTCTGGCCCGGGGATAGGGGTGGGGTTTGGCTATGGCTGTGAGGTCACATCCAAATCCCCATCCCTAGCCCATGTAGCCCTGATTCGGGCTGCACAGGGAACTCGGATCTGTGCCCGTTATATAGTGGGTGCAGATCCGAGTATCCCCTAGTGCAGCTGGCACCTACCCTGGGGAAGGGCACAAACATGCCTTTGACCAGTGGAGGCTCCAGCGCGGTCCCAAGATGCTCTGGGTACTGTGTCGGCCCTCTGACCTGTGCTGTTCCAGCACAGTTTATTTATTTATTTATTTATTTATTTATTTATTTAAGAAATTTTTACCCCGCCTTTCCTCTGCCGGGGCAGATGTCCAAGGCGGCTTACAATATTAAAAAAGATAAAAATAAAGTATAACAATTAACATTAAAAACAATTAAAAACAGTATTAAACAATAAACAATCAAGATTAAAAACACAAACAATTTAAAAACAATTAAAAAATAAAATAAAACACAAGCCCCGTGGATCATAATAACCAGCCAGCCAACCTGTCAACAATTAAAAGCTTTTTGGAATAAAAAGGTCTTCAGCCCCCGCCGAAATGTAAACAGAGAGGGAGCAGTTCTCAATTCGAGGGGAAGGGTGTTCCAGAGTTGGGGGGCCACCACCGAGAAGGCCCTCTTCCTGGCCGCCACTCCTCTTACTTCTCCTGGTGGCGGCACAGTCAGAAGGGCCCCCCCAGATGATCTAAGAGTACGGGTTGGATTATATGGAAGGAGGCGGTCCCTCAAATACCCCGGACCCGAGCCGTAAAGGGCTTTAAAAGTCAAAACTAGCACTTTGAATTGGGCCCGGAACAGAACCGGCAGCCAGTGTAGTCGCCGAAGCAGCGGCTCGACAGAGTCAAACCGACGTGCCCCAGCAACCACCCGAGCCTCCGCGTTCTGTACTAGTTGTAATTTCCGGACCGTCTTCAAAGGCAGCCCCACGTAGAGCGCATTGCAATAATCTAATCTTGATGTCACTAGGGCATGGGTCACTGTGGCCAGGTCCGCACAGCTCAGGTACGGCCGCAGCTGGCGGATCAGCCGAAGCTGAGCAAAGGCTCCCCTGGCCACCGCCGCCACCTGGGACTCCAGGTGTAGCTGTGAATCCAGGAGAACCCCCAAGCTGCGAACCTGCTCCTTCAGAGGAAGTGCGACCCCATTCAGAGCAGGACGATAGTCCAATACCCGAGCTGTGGATTTCCAAACCAAAAGCACCTCTGTCTTATCCGGATTTAATTTCAGCTTGTTCGCCCGCATCCAGCCCCCAACTGCCTCCAGACAGCGATCCAGGACCTCAACCGCCTCCTCAGAATCAGGGGGAAAGGAGAGATAAAGTTGGGTGTCATCAGCATATTGATGGCACCCCACTCCAAACCCCCGGATGACCTCTCCCAGCGGTTTCATGTAGATGTTAAACAGCATGGGGGATAAGATGGAACCTTGCGGCACCCCGAACCTAAGAGGTCGGGGTGCCAAACAAGAGTCCCCCAGCACCACCTTCTGGGATCTGTCAGCCAGGAAGGAGCGGAACCACTTCAAAACAGTGCCTCCAAGCCCCAACCCATCCAACCGACCCAGAAGGACACCATGGTCGATGGTGTCGAAAGCCGCCGAGAGGTCCAGCAGGACTAACAGGGTCGCACTTCCCCCGTCCATCCCCCGGCGCAGGTCATCCACCAAGGCGACCAAGGCAGTCTCCGTCCCGAACCCCGGCCTGAAGCCAGATTGGAATGGGTCCAGATAATCCGTTTCCTCCAGAACCCTCTGAAGCTGGGACGCCACCACCCGCTCAATCACCTTGCCCAGAAATAGGATATTGGATACTGGCCGAAAGTTGTTTAAATTTGAGGGATCACCTCAAATTTAGGATTACACTCTTAAATTCTCAAGATTTGCTTTCACATTAATAAAGAGCGTTCTGCTGTCATAGTAACATAATAAAATGACATTCCTGACATGCAAATTAGCATTTTTGGGCTGCAACAAGTTGCACAACCATGAAACATCCCTGACTGAAAGCATGATTAGCACAAAATACTATGTAAAAGCACTGAACTAAGAACAATTTTTTAAAAAACCCTCACTTGACAATTCAAATTGTTAACACTCACAAAAGGAATATAACAAGAGTAAGTTCTGCAGTTTCCAAGATGGCTGCTCCCAGCTTTCTGCTACCCACCTGACATCAGGTCATGACCCACCAAGTGGGTCCTGACCCACGGTTTGAATAACATTGTGCTAGACCTTAAATGCTTCCTGTTAATGTTCTGGCAGCGTCCCTCTGCCTGCCTGCTCATTCCTCAGTTAAGCAAGGTACTGTTAAGGAAAAAAGAAAAATGCACGCTTTCACTGCTAATAAAGAAAAACTAAAGTAATTGGTATGGTGGGCACCACAGAGAACTGCAGAAAAGTGAGTCCACAGATACACAATCCATAGATACGGGTTGGGAGTGCCTCGACAGTATTTGTGTACTCTCTATAAAGAAGTCCTGTTCAGTCTTGTTTGGTGGAGAGACTGAGTCCAGTGTTCCTGATGTGGACGAGACCTCACAAGGAAGAACATGTAGAAGAATTCAGCCATTAAAGTACTATGAGCTCTCCTTATTTTCATGTTCAGAACCTATGGATTTGACTCAATGCAGGGGCTGAGCCAGTATCTGGAAAGCCACGAGGACCTCTCAGATGTGATCAGAAATGCCTTCCAGTTGCATGCAGCTGACTGGACACTTCGGAGAGGCACCTCGTTGCCAGCATGGACTCCACTGTGGATTTAATTATCCATGGAATTCTATATTCATGGGAAGTCTTGAAACAGATTCCCTGTGGATACCAAGGATATCGAGGGCCCGCAGCAACTTGAACCATTTCAGGCTTTGAAGATTAAGAGTAGCAACCTTGAATTGATCCTGGAAAAAAAAAATATCACTAGTGCAAATTTAGAAAATACTTGAGTTATATAATCCAGGCTGCAATCCTGTATGCAGTTTTCTGGGAGTAAGCCCCACTGAACATCACATGACTTACTTGTGAGTAGACATGCCGTTGAACAACTGATGCGAGTTTACATCAGTTAAACTCTGATCTGGCAGCTAAATTTTGCACCAGTTGATGTTTCTGAATGTTTTTCAAAGTTATTCTCGTGTAGAACATGTTAGAATAGTCTAGACTAAAGGTAACAAGCATATAAATGGCCATGACTATAGCCATGTCCAACTTTTCCAAAAAAGAATGCAACTGGGATACCAGCAGGTAAAAGTAGGCAAAAAGCACTCCTCAAACAACCACTGCTGCTTGAACTTAAAACTTGCCGCATCTTAAAAAGGACATAGTGGAGTTGGAAAAGGTGAAGAAGAGAGCGACAAAAATGATTACGGGGCTGGGGCACCTCCCTTATGAAGAAAGACTGCAGTGTTTGGGGCTCTTCAGTCTAGAAAAAAGGCGCCTGAGGGGGGACATGATTGAGACATACAAAATTATGCATGGAAGGGATAGAGTCGATAGAGGGATGTTCTTTTCCCTCTCTCAAAACACCAGAACCAGGGGGCATCCGCTAAAACTGAGGGTTGGGAGAGTTAAAACAGATAAAAGGAAGTACTTTTTTACCCAGCGGGTAGTTAATCTGTGGAACTCCTTGCCACAGGAGGTGGTGATGGCATCTGGTCTTGATGCCTTCAAGAGGGGATTGGACAGATATCTGGAGGAAAGGTCCATCGTGGGCTATAGGCAATGATGGATTGTGCAACCTCCTTACAAAGGTGATGGGCTACTGGTACCGGGTGCAAGGGAGTGGCAACAGGATGCAAGCATCTTGTAGTCTCATGCCTTCCTGGGGCACCTGGTGGGCCGCTGTGAGATACAGGAAGCTGGACTAGATGGGCCTTTGGCCTGATTCAGCAGGGCTCTTGCTGAATCTTATGTTCTTATGTTCTTATGAACTTCCAAAAGCGGCAAACATCCGTGGGGCAAATTAATGAGAGGTGTTATTGCTCCTTCGAATGAGAACTGATTTGGTGATAAACCAGTCCGGGAGAACAATTAATGTAAAATATTTTATTCCACTTTTTCAATGCTCAAAGCTGTGTACACCAATAAAACTACAATACCACATAATTAATAAGAACATCGAATAAAACCAGTTCAAACAACATTAAGTAAAACCAATTAAAATTCTACTGGAGCAGATTAAAAGGTGTCAAAACATCAATAACATATAATTAAAATAGTATAAAACAGCAACCAAACCTATAGATGTTAATTAAAAAGGGTTTCTAGGTTGTTTCTCCTTGAAAGCCAAGTAAAATAAAAATGGTTCCAAACCCCACCAGAATCTGAGGCTGTTCGCAGATTCTCTGGAAGTTGGTTCCTAAGACAAGGTACCACAACATAAAAGCCCTTGTACCTTGCTGCCATCCCCTTGGCTTCAGACGGCACCAGATTCCTAAGCAGGATATGTCATTGATCAGAGGGGACATGCAGGATTGTATGGGGGAAGGCAGTCTTTGAGGTATCCTGGTTCTGTGCGATGCAGGACTTCAAAGGTCATCACCAATACCTTGATTTGAGCTGCAATGGAGTGGGCAGCCAGTGTAGCCACTGGAGCATGGCAGAATCAGCCCACAAAGCCCCGTGACAAACTGAGCTGCCATATTGTGTCCTAACTGCAGCGTCTGAACTGTTTTCAAGGGTAGCCCCCGTCTAGAGTGCATTGCAGTAGTCTAGGCAAGACGTCACAAGGGCATGGACCACCACTACCAGATCCGTTTGATTCAGATACTATCTCAGCCAGTGCACCAGACAAAAGGCCCTCGGGCCACAGATGCCACTTGGCCATCCAAGGCCAGCAGCGGATCCAGGAGGACATCCAGGCTGTTGACCTACTCCTTCAGAGGGAGGATGCTACCCCATCTAGAGCAAATTGCAGATCTGGTACCTACATCACAGTCTTCTGAACCAGGAGGACCTCCGTCTTGTCTGGGTTTAATTTCAGTCTCTCAGCCCTTATCTAAACCCCGTCTCCTCAAGGCAGCAGTTCAGGACTTCAGTCCCCCCACTCCCAAGGCTGGTAGAAAAGAGATAACAAAGAGTGAATGAAAGAGGAGAAATCTGAAACAATACTTACGAAACGTATCTGTTTCAAGTAGAGGTTCTTTGAAGAAAGTGCCCTTTCGTGAATGTACAAACTTAGAGAATAAACCTTATTCTTTGGACAATTCTTCCACGTAAAAATAACCTTTGATAGTAAAAAAAGTGGCTCTGCTTGTAGGGTTGGGTATTTGCTTGGTCAAAAAGAATTTGGTCCAGTGATTATCAAGTACCGTATTTCTAAAGCATTCATTTGCTATAACAAAGCTTTGTTTGCCTTCAGTCAACCACAGCTTTGATGTTTACCTAAATTATTTTTATAATCAGCACTAGTAATTCAATTATTGTAAAACAGTGACATTAACTTTCTAGAACAAAGTCCACTCCCCCAAAAGAGTTTTACAGACGTGTTAACCAGATCATCTGCAGGGTTTATTCCCTGAAGCGGGATGGAGCCATGGGTGGTCATGCATCCTGGGCCACTGGAAAGCTTTGATATGCTGCTAGATATGCTGCTAGACTGCTGCAGGGCTAAGGCCAATCAGTCTTCAGTCCTTTTCTTGCAAGCAAAACAAGAATCACGATCAGTTACAGTAAAAGCCCTTCCCTCTAGTTTGCCATGTTTTATGACAGTGTAAGAGCCTATTGAATAAATTAGACTACAGTAAGCTCTAACATTGCGTAATTGCAGAGTGTTTTGCCCATTGGTAACATTTCTTATCTTCCTGACTGAGATCTGGAGATATACATGTGCAGCTGTAGGCTATTTGAATGCATAAATACAAATGGGTATCGGCCCTGAGTTCAAGTTTTTTTTTTTAATTCTACCCTCTGAGGAAACAAACAGGTTATCAGCCAACCAGCTGTGCGGTTCTCTATCCAGAATGTGGAACTGCTGCATTTTTTTGTGAAATCTGCTTATTATGTGTGTGTAGGCTCAAGTGCATGGAGATCCTCCATGCTGGTGCCAGTTGCCACACAATAGTTGCTTCTCCACATGGCAGGGTGCTTACAGCTTCCATGTAGAGAGATATTGCCATATGGAGGCATTTGCGGGTAGCCACAAAGCCACCAAAATGTTTGAAGAGGCTTTAAACATGGTTTCAGAAGTGTCATCTTACTACTTACAATATTGCATTGTGGCAACAAAGAGTTGGAAGCTGTAGTCTGCAGTGATGAGCTGTACTAATGTTACTCTGCCTGCACTATCGACAGTTCTGAGGGGTAGTTGGTTGCTGATTGTGTATTTCAGAGCTTAATTAAAATTAACTGTGGTCCTACTATTTTGTGGGAGGGGGCAAAAGCCCCAGGCGGAGCTCTGGTGGAGCAGGAGGAGGGCAATGGTGAGGCAGCTTGTCTCTTGGAGGTGAATGGTTTCCCCCCCCCTTGCTATCGTATGGTTCTGGTGTGGGGGTGGACTGGAGCAGTGCATAGGGGCAGAGAAAGAGTGGAGGGGGCCGACCTCTTCCTCCTCTGTCCCTTGGTAGCATTGGCTGGGTTTGCAACTGATTAAAATCTCATTTATAATACAGTACTATTTTCGCTGCTAGTTTTTGAAAGAGAAAAGTACAGCAATGACAACTCTTACCTCAAGCAAATTAAATGGTTACTTTTATCTCAAGTAAATCTATTCAGTCCTTGATAGACCAGCCACAGTGTCATTCTTTATCTTGTACTAGTGTTGACGTATACCCATGCCAGTTCTAGTGTACAAAGGCTGACGAAGTAGATGTGGGTGGATGCCATCTTCATAAATGACTATTGAAGTCATTTTCACAATCGGAAGTTATTGCATGGCATGAGTTAGGCGGCTTGGAGGAAAATGAGTCACAGCTCAGTTTGTCCAACTGGACAAACTGGCCACCAAAATGGAGATAAGGAACTATGCTGCAAAGCATGAAATTGCAGTGAAATTTTTTTTAAAATATTATTTATATACCGCCTTTCTTTGGTCAATAGATTGCTCCTCTGACTTTAATTCAAGGCGGTTTACATAGGCAGGTTTCATTTCTCTAAACCCCCAAGGGGTTTTTACAAATTACAAAGAAGTTCTGTCTTTCAAGAACTGCAACAACATACAGATGGAACTTTCGTGGTCTAGTCCTTCATTCTGGCCGCAGGATTGCCTTCCTGCTGGCTGATAGACGGCTTCTCTGCTCCCACTAAAGAAACAGCTAGCCCAGCACAACTCCTCTCTCACAGGCAGCTGGAGGCAGCTCAGCTGTTATCAGTCGCAATTCTCAAGGTCTGCCGCTCACCCAGGTGTTCTCAAACTGGTGACCTTCGGATCTTATCTTCAGGCAAACGGAGGCTTTAACCCTTTTGTCTAAACCAGTGCGTGAACTGCTATAAGGGCTTGAGCAAGAAACCCTCTAGAACAGGGATGCCAGATATAAAGCCCACAAATATGGCCAGCAAAAGCTTTTTATCCAACCATCATGTTCAATGGCCTCAGAAAGCAAGAAATACTGTGGAACAGACCAAGATGGGTAAGAGAGGGAGATGCTGCCAAGGTACTGGGAGAGCCCAATTATCTCATAGGCTGCCCTTTCAGTAATACCTTTTCTGTTGAGGTGTCACTTCACAAAGCACCTCGCAAAGCTGAGCTGCTGAGCTGCAAAGTGGCGCTTTGTCAAAAGCAGCTCTGCTGAAAGGGTAGCCCACGGGATGATCGGGCTCAATAATTGACTCTCCCATATCTTGAAAATATGAACAAGATTTGCATATTTTCTCTTCTGTTATTTGTATCTCATGAGTTCCTGTGTGAGAACAAAGTGGTTTTTTCTGGCCATCGTCTGCTTAGTGACATCACTTCCTGCTTAATGCTTCCTGCTTATCATCACTTCCAGCCCTCAGCATGCACCATGAATATCAGATATTGGATGTGTTTGGCACTCGTGCTCTAGAAATTATGACAAGAGAATGGCTTCAGATTGCACTACTGTTTAAACCAGTGGTTTTCAATCTTTGCAAACTCACGGCACACTGACAAGCTGCTAAAATTATCAAGGCACACTATCAGTGTTTTGACCACTGACAAGGCACACCATGCGGCTGGCAGGGGGCTCACATCCCCAATAGCCCTACTAATAAATTATCTTCTTCCCAAACTCCCATGGCATACCTGCAGACTGTCTGTGACACATCAATGTGCTATGGCACAGTGTCTCAAAATCACTGGTTTAAACCAACCTACTAGGCTATGGCAATGTTTGCATTACAATCTATTGAATTTTTGTATTTTTTTAGCTGGCTAATTTCCTGCAATTTGATATATGACCTCTACATATCAGATTGATGTTCACAAAGTTGTAAGTGAAAACAGGAGACATAGCCCCATACTCAGTACAGTACACAAGTACAAAAAGAATAGCACAAATGGATGAATGGAAATATGAGTTGTGTACAAAGAATCACTGAATGTTCCGTTATGAAAAGGTACAGGGTTTGCAAAAGAAATCAGTATCTGGTATTGCTTGCATAAAAATATAATGATGGCATCTCAGCGACAAAGAGCAGTACATTTCAAATCATTTTTGAAACAGGTTTATCTTGTTCTGTTATGTTTTATGTTGCACCTTCAGGTAGCTAGTTTCAGAGGCAACCTTGGTCACACAACTGATCAGACAATGGATTCTTTCCAGGCAATGGCTATTTAAGAGCAACAGCATATGTCCATATTTGATTTGCTAGCAGTCAGATATTTGCATGGCAATTAGCATGTTGAACGTGGAGTTCATCTAAAGCATCCTTTGTTGGGGGGCAGGTAGCACCTGAGATTCCTCTTGTCCTTAGTAGATAGTTGCAACCTGCCATGATAAGTGGTTTTGACATTTGGGGTGCCATATATGTGGCACACAAATGTCTTGACATCTCAGTAATATTCATCTCATCCAGTACTTCAGCTTGTTCATATCTTTTCTCAGCTGCCTCACAAGCATGAAGGATCAGCCTCCTATCAGCTTCCTGAAGATTGGGGCGTCCTCTCCTAGCTGATTGTCAATCACTAATTTATTTTGCTACTGCAGCTGTCTCTTGGCATGGCAAACGTCAGAGAAAAAGTGGACTAATTTTTATCCATGGCAGTGAATTTACCCAACAATTTGTGTAAATGCACAGTATGAGCTTTCATACTGGATTCAGATCTGTTTGCTTGGATCATGTGGCAACCTCTATAAAGCAGAGTCCACTGTACTAATTAAAGATGGCATCCTCTGTGGTTGAATGCTCACTGAAGTGTTACACCACCAGCCAGAAGAATACTTCAGCATACTTGCCAAATATCTGACATTCATGAGGTTGAATGGAATATGGATTGAATTAGTGCATGGCCATTGATAACACACACACACACATTTTCAGTTTAGAATATGGAACATCATGTGGAGTGTTTACTTCAGTAGTAAGAATGTGGATAAGGTCTTCCTTTGGTGAGGTATTCATCTACTTCCAAACTTTGCAAGTAACAGTGGTACAGGTAATATGTGATAGGACCTCAGACAAATAATTAGAATGCTTTCTAGAACTTGGTAGAAAAGGATAGAATTCACAGCCAAGTATTTCAAAACATTATGATAGTGTATTTCATGCACATTTTGGGTGTGTGCGCTCCTGAATGACCGGTTTCCCTCTTTTAGAGGAGTATCTTGTGTACATATTTCATGAAAGATGCTTTCATACTCATTCTCAGACAAAAACATTTTCAGTAGGTTTCATAGAAGAACTGGCTACCTTACCTTCCTTACCTTTAGGGCTGCCAATAGGAATGAGAAGCCCACAAATATGTTACCAATCTTCCTGCCTGCATACATTGTAAGGCAGCTTGAGTGACAGGTTTGGCAA
This sequence comes from Lerista edwardsae, assembly GCA_029204185.1. Lineage (NCBI taxonomy): Eukaryota > Metazoa > Chordata > Lepidosauria > Squamata > Scincidae > Lerista > Lerista edwardsae. The sequence goes on from JAJKFI010000065.1 coordinate 6,185,304, forward strand.
GTTATCATGCCTAGAAGGAATTGTTATTCCCTCCAGGTGAGTTGCCGAATGGCTACCTGTAAAGCTGCTTTAGTCTAGAATTCAATATTTCAGTATTTGTTGAAGTATGCAAATATGATATAAAAAGATTAAAAGCTGTTATTACTAGGTCAGTTACTGTTCCAGCTGAATTCAGCTTTACTTAACAATATTAGTCTATCTCTACAGCTGTTTTCTGACCATATGGGCACTGGGCACTTATGATTCTGATTCCAGGGAAATCTTGAGACTTTTGAGACTTTTTTTCTCCATTAAAAACGTTTTCCAGGTTGATGGTTGATTCCAGTAACTTTCAACTAAATTATTTCACTTAACCCCTGAATTTCACTTAACCCCTGAAATACACTTTCATCATATTTTCAGATCTGTCTGGTATGGTAGTTCCCAAACTAATTTGCCAAGTGACTATGCTACTGGCATTTAATGCTTTTTTAAAAATGACAACTGCGTTTCTGTTTTTAATAAAATCATGTGATTATGTCCTGGCTTGACTTTCAGGCCAATCCTGCATAGGATGCAGGGCCATTAGCACAACATCCATTGCATTGCGTATACAGGCATGACCCCCTATCCACTGGGGTTCTGTGCCATATACCTGAAACTGTAGATACTGGAGACACCTTTTTAAAGATAGGGGAACATCATTAGTTTTGAGACAAAAAGGTAAAATAAAAGAATTTAATGTTTTTAATAGACATTCTAGTATCCATGGTATCCGTGTATAACTGAAACAGTGGATACCAATTCAGTAGATACTGGAACATGCTTGTACTGTCCAGGAAAGAAGCTTGTTGACCCCTGCTAACTGGACAAGAGGCACTTTTTCCAGTGGTGTTCCTCTTATATTTAGCAGGGGGAGAGTAACTGTCCCTCTTCACCCCTGCGCAGTCTTTCTAGTGGCTGTTGCTGGCGGTCTGCCTTTTTTTAGATTGTGAGCCCTTTTGGGACAGGGAGCCATTTAACTTTATTATTACTATTGCCTGTAAACCGCTTTGTGAACTTTGTGTTGAAAAGCGGTATATAAGTACCTGTTGATTGATTGATTGATTGATTGATTGATTGATCCTAATCCTGAGCTAGAATAGATAGACTGACAGGCCTGCCCCATATCCAGCCAGGGTTGGGGCTGGTTGGAGCACAACCCAGGGAAAGGGGAATCATTCTCCTTTCCTCAGGTAATGTAACAGCAGCCCAAATGGGATTACTTGGATCTGTGCTGCCAAAATCAGTGGCATAAATCCGAGCAGCCTGGATTAGGGCCGACGCGCCCAGGGATGGGAATTAGGATCTGGTCCAAGTGGCCCTGGTTCCACCCCCGTCCTTGGATCTGCCCACCTGTGCCCTGCTTTCCCCTTCCCATTTTGCCTCCCACCCACCCATCCACCCACCCACCACATTCTCCTGCACCAGCCGGCCTTCCCTGGGTTCTGCTGTGCCTGGGTATTGGCTCATCATTCTGCGTTGCTGGTGATGTGCGGCTTTGTGATTGCTGCAACCACGGCCATCGAGCAGCAGCTGCAGACAGTGACTGCCATGCCATCAGGGCCCTCATTGTGTTGGCATACCTGGTGATACACCAGTACAATACTACAGTAGGATTGGACCATTTGTTTTAGAAAGATTTTCTAGAACACACCACCCAGCCGGCCCTGTTTCAAGAATTTTTGCAAAGAACATGTGTGTCAAAATGATATCTGGAAGATAAGGGCTTTTCAAAGTGCAATTGTCCATCACAGCTGGAGATGAGGAGGATAAAATCAGTGGAATAAAGAGTGCCATCAGGTTTTTGTGACCTTGAATTATTAGTAGTCCTTACAGCAGCAGTTTGGAGATAAGACTGGAGATCTATTTTTACTCTTTGAAAGCTAAAAAGAAAAGACATTTGAAAATTAAAGTGTCGAGGCATCATGAAGGCTGATGGTGGAATGTCAAATAACATTGAATGGTACTGGATGTCTGTCCATTGGTTGAGGTATAATGGAAGAAAAATCACATTGATTTTTGAGACCAAGAAACAATGGAAATGCAAAGAATATGTTTCGACAGCTGAATGTGTGTCTGCGTTGGTTAGGATCCAAAGGGTTGTGTTCAGCATGAGGTGCTTTTTTTTTCTTTTCCAGGTTCTCTATTACCAGTACTACATGCCCTTCATGCTTTTAAAAGTTGCTCCTGAAGTTGAGAAGGCCCATCTGACTGGCATTCAGTCCAGCTTGTGGGCCAGTAGGCAGGCAGGAACATTGACAAATCCTCCCTTACAATTCTCTGTCCTGAACCAGAAAAATAGCTGGCTCAGACTGAGGAGACTCATAGGAAAATGGGAGGTTTTCCCCAGGGCAAGTGAACAAAATTTCCCTTATCCTGAGGAGACCTCTCCAACTGCCCCCCCCCCCGCAGTGATTACTCAGTTGGTGTGCCTACCTTGACGGGGATGAGGTGGGGGAAGAGTTAGGTAGAATTGGGCTTCTAAGCATGCATACTGAGCTATTTCAATATGGGTCATAATCTGCATTTAGAATATTAGCATATGAATACTAAGCATATGAATACTAAGTAATTGCTGTTAACTTCAGAGAGAGCATGTCCAGGGAAATGTAAATGCTATATTATTAATGTATTTATTAAATTTCTCTAGTACATTAGTTGTTTTTTTGGCATCTATAATAAAGTGTGGAAAAATATTGATGGTGGGTGAAATGTCTATGGAGTTTTTCATGCTATGGTGAATTCACTAAAAACACTATTGTGCTGTTAATTATTCTTATACTGGGTTGTATCCATCCTGTTTTGCACAGTGGTTGTCTAATGTTCATGCAAGGAGGAGTGCAATTTTTTTTATTATTATTCTCCTTTCCCTCTCCAGCTTCCTGCACCACATACCATCTCATTCCTGATGGTTCTGTAACTCGCACGTGAAGAGTTTGGGGGACTGCAGGGAGCTGGAGAGGGAAGGTGAACAGTGCATGAGAGGGGCAGTACAATCCTGCATGGATGGAGAAAAGGGAGGCACCATCTTGGAACAGGGTAGGGGAAGGGCAGTTCTGGGTGGGACATGGGCGGCCCAGCAGGTATGTTGGCCCGTCCTTGAGGTGGGCCCAGGATTCAGCCAAAAGACCAAATCCTAGGCCCATTCAGGAGGCCGCACGGCTCCGATTCAGGCTACTGTTTAGCAGGCACAGATCCAAATAGCGCTCCAGGAAGGCTGGAGCCTCCCCTCCAGTAACGGCACGAACGTGCCCTTGATGTGGGAAGGCTCCTGCCTCCCCAATTCTGCTTTGAATTAGCACAGTATAGGATTGTTCTGAGACAGTGCTCACATAAGTATTTGAATCCAACCACTATGTAGTATACAAATTACAATATTGTGTATTTCCACTGGGTGCAGATGCGTTGTCAGCGCTCCACCGTAGGCGCAATGAGAGCCTGCTCTGGCCCTGACTGGGTGCTTCCTGTCAGTGAGAGATCAACGGAACATATTTTGTAAAATCTTGATAGAATGTTGTGGAAAAAGAGAATTTTATGATTTTTTTTGTTTTTTTATCCCCCCCCACAAAAAAAACTACCATCTGTTCACCTTCTAAAATGTTAGTAATAAACAAAGAATTTAATATGGTCCCCTTTTCTAGCAGTGAAGTTGCACGTATCCCAGGTCTTGGCAGAAAATTTGTGCACTCATCCTTTTGGGTAATCGTTAGTTCTTCCCGCTGTTTCAGAACTAGAAAAGAGGGAAGAATACTATTTTGTAATAGTAGAAACAGAAGGATTTCATTATCTGCTAACCCTCAATACTGACTTTATTGCCAGGAATAATTGGCTCCCCAAAACATAAATTCTTGCCCAGTCTTTGTCGTTATAGTTTGGTCCAGAATCGATGTGACTCATGTCAGCATCTACTCTGTCTGTTCCTGAACAATCCCCAGTTAAATGAAGGTTGTGCAGCAGTGGAATTTGGTGGACGGCTCCTCATATTTCTAGTTGTCAAAATGACCCTTGGTTTTTGTTTTGATTAGCCTAATAAATTGGTAGTCTTTGCCTGTATTTCAAATGCACTTTCAAATCTTTCATGATTCAGAAACATGCTTTTATTTCATGGATGGTTTTATTTTGTGTACAACAAAGTCAAGCTCGGCATTATTCCTCTTATTAATCAAATAATTGTTTTGTAGGCTACTCTCTTAAAGATATCCCTTTACAATAAACAAAACACATTAGTGCATAGATGCTATTCGTTTCAATATGCTTGTTTACCTTTTGGTACAGAATTGTTCCTTAAAACATTTTTGATTATCAAATATTTGCTGACGGAGGGAGGACCTGTTTAAATTCACACAGCATAGGCTGGTACACAACAGATACACTTAATGGAGGTTGTTCTTGTCTAACTGTAATAGATTAGCATGTTTTGAGCATTGTATGGCAAACTGCCACTCACTCATTATAGGCATCCTTGATAAATTAAATATCATAAAGCAGTCTATAAAGTACTTATAAAATTAGCTATAACATAATAAAAGGGGACATAAGGGCCAATCCTGTGGTCTTGGTATGCTGAACAGTTGACATCCCAGTTCTCACATCAGCATAATGTGTCACAGCCTTATTTTCAAGCAAGATAGTCAACATAATAATGATAAACATAGAAACAAAGTCTATGTGAAAACACTAACAGATGGTACAACGATGTATTTGGAAATTCTGATATTCTCCCCAATCATAATGTTATAAACTAGAGGTTCCCAAACTTACTGCAGTCATGGTGCACTGTTGTGGCAGTGCCATCACCCTGTTCTCCCAGTTGCCGCCATCTTGGATCTTGCATGGTTCAAGATGGTGGTGCCTGGGAGAGCCAGTAAGAAGAGACCGCTGGGAACATCCCACGGCACACCTGTGAGTTTGGGAAATTACTGTTGTAAACTGATGATGTCTTAACATTTACCCATGCATAGCAAGTACCAATCATTTTCCATAAATTCCATGTACATATCTTTCATTCACAACCAAGCCGTCAGAAAGAAACTACAAGCCTTCCTTTGCATTAGCCTTCATAACATTGTGGGTAGGAGAATGGAGAATCCATAGAAGGCATTGAGTCCCCCAGTGGAATGAATCCATGTGGATGAATTCTACAGCATTGCACACATCAGTTTTGAATTATTGTCTCTTGTGAGGGGATAGGGCAGGAGGCACGATCTGGTGGTTGCATTGAAAGGCTTCCTGAAGAATGCTAAGCAGGAGCAGTCCTGGTTGAATTCTGGATGGGAGACCGAATAACTGATGAAGCTGTCATGAGAGGACAGAGCCAGGAGGAGTCAAAGTTGTGACCTCACTGTGAGAGAGTGATGAATTTGCAAAGAGATGCTCAAGGGCTGAGAGGAGTGTGGCGAGTCTGCTTCTAAGAAAGAATGATTAACAGCTTAGCTGACCTGAAGCAGCTCCTGTTGGAAGCTCGGAAGGCACACCCAGATATCAGACATGGTGACCACGTTGTAAAGGATTCCATCTGGAAGTGAAGGGTTCTATGAGCATTTGTAGAGCAATTATTGTAACAACTCATTTGAAATTTGAAACTCAACTCAACTTTGAGTTTAGTACAGCCTGCCTATGAGAACTGCTTTGAGTTTGTAAGACTAACACAATGTGCTATGAGAGTCAGTGAGAAAGGTGTTATACAAATGCTGTAATTATTATTATATGTGCAAAGAAGAATGGAAGCTACAACAACAAGCTTGCATCAGATTTCACTGTGAGTTGCTCGGTGGGAAGGGATATTGCCCCGCTCAACTGGCAGGAGAAATAGAAAGATTTCAGTTCTTCCCTGAGAGATGTGATGTGGGCTTCACAAAGCCTATTCTGTGAAGTTCTGATGTCAGCAACAACATCAGATGCAAAAAGGAAGAAACAACTGGTTGAGAATCCAAGCTTCTAACTCCAGAGAACAGCACTAACCACAGGAAGAGACAGAAGGAAGACCCACGATGGGACCTTTCGTGACAATCAAAGTATAAAACCCATGACATGCCCCCTTCCTTTCCTCCCATGCATTAGAATGCTTCAAGGCAGTCATCTAGGGAATGGCACCAGAGGGTGGAACTCTTCTCAAATCAGAAGATTGGTGACCGTCCCTTGCAGTTTTATTTGCATCACTGCCTGGAAGCACAAAAGAATAATGACAGGATTACTAGTCGCTTGTGAAGTGGGCCTTGGCCATAATCTTCTAGAAAAAAGAAGCATGTGGGCTGTGATGAGTTTGTCACTTTCATTGGAGCCAAATCATTTGTATTTGGAGACCCATTAATTGTCCGCCGTCTGATTTGGGCATTTAATCTTGTTTTGCTGCAGTTTCAGTTTCCATTGATGATAGTTGTTTTAAGGGATATTCACTCTTTCTGGTTCGTGCTGCCTGGTGAAGGTGTGCTGAAAGAAACGATGAGATTGGAAGTTTGAATTTTGAGTTATTTCCCTTGGAAAGACAGGACGCAGGATAGTGTTAAAATGACAGCTATCAGGCCCTTGTCCAGAAACACAGTTCTTCGTTTAGATTCACTGGCCATCTAGCCTCTGGCTTCCTATAAAGGCAGATAGCACTAGATTGAGCTTTTTAGCGTGCTTCAACTTTGTGGTTACTTGAAATGTGTTGGATATCTGGATTTGCGCCAGTCATTGAGTGATGAACATCCTGTTGTGAAAGTGAACTGCTAGGATTTCACCTCCTCTCATTAGGCTTTTAGGAAGCCATGTCTTGTCTGTTTTTAATAATTCCAGAGCGGTTGTGAATTCTTTGTTAGAGAAGCTTTTTTCTAATTTGTTGGAAACTTCTAGATGCTAACTTTTTTTTCTTTGTAGTTGCAGAATTTTCATTAAGAAATACTTATTCCATCTTTTCTACAGATTTCATGCAAGGCTTAACTTAATGCTAGGTTCTCAAAGCAGTTTTATTTATTATTTATTTATTTACAGTATTTTTCTCCCCCCTTTCTCTACAAAGAGACCCAAAGCAGTAATAAATAATAGAACTAAAATTATTCTAGTAATGTTATTGCTTTCTCAATCCACCCTTAGCATTATTTACTTGGTTTACAAAAACCGCCTCTTTCTTGTTGTGTTAAAATGGTCCTTCTGTTTCATCTACCTGTAATTCTGCAGGAGAGCCAAGGGTAGTGTTGTGCATATAGTGCTGGCCTTGGATTGGGAAGTCTGCAATTCAGATTCATACTTCCGCCATGGAGGTTATTGGATAGCTTGGGGCAAGTCAGTATTTCTCAATCCAACCCATTTTATAGGATGTTAGTTAGGACAAAATGGGATGATTCCATGTACGCTCTCTTGAGCTGTACAGACATGGGAAAGAAATATATCACGTAGCTTGCTTCTTAGTTGTTTCAATCTTTAAGAAGTATTTAAAGTTTATGCGTTATAAGATAGGCTTACCTTGTTGAATCTTTGCGGCTTGCTTTCCTTTGCAGCTCACATAATTTCATTTTTCTTGATTTTTATGCAGTAGTGTCCCTGGAAGGATGTGAGCTAAGTTTTGCAAGGCACCTTACCTTGCCATGTAAACTGCTCCTCATCACCATCATACCCAGTAAGCACTACGGAGGAATCTGAGACAGCAAGGGAAAGGAGCGGTTTACACAGCAAGGCAAGGCGCCTTGCAAAACCTAGTGCCCTGCCCCTCCTCCAGGGACGCTACCGTCTTTATGGAACTGGACTTCTTTGAGCACATTCAAGCACCAATCTGGGTGGCTCTGACATGGATACGTTGGTCTTAACAATAGACTCTCGGGCTTCCCCAGTCTCTCTTGGGAGCTAGGGAAATGCATACAACTGAAGAATTCTTGTACATATGCAGAACATTTACCAAATAGATGAGAACGAAAGGCACCCGTATGCGTATAACTCCATATGTGTAGAACTCCTTGTGTGTCTCGGAGCCCCTCCAGAGCTTTATATCATGGTGTTTAATAAATTTTTGGCTTGAATACTATTTGTGTTCTTGTACTGACAAGCTAAGTAAGTTTATTTTAATCAATTGTACTGATACATTAAATGCAGGCAGTTCTGGCTATAGTAGTATTTAATGGGTGGTAGCATAGCTAATATCGCAGCAGTTCATTAAATATTGAATATAACTTCTAGTTCCAGCATTATTTATGCTGACTGTGCTTCACAGTAAGAAACAGATCTACTGTTCAGAATACCTGATCAATACGAATTTGTGCAACATGGGTTAAAGTACAACCTTCCTGAACTAGTCCCACTCAAGCTTGCAAATGCCACCCAAAACAAAATTAAGGTTGGCTGCCTAAAAGAGACACTTGAGAACTCCCATTGTTTGCTTGGAAAGAATTTTGAATTCCTGACACATTGACATCAAGTGAGATATTTCACTGTAGAGCAATCTATATACGGGAGTTAGCATTTTCTGTTGTGGGTATGAGTGTGTTTTTTGCGTATTCAGCACTGAAGCTGAGCGAGTAAATGACTATGTTAAGATGAAACATGAACACATTTTAAAAATGAGGAAGCAAATTTCATGTTGCTGTTTCCAGTCCCAAACATAATCATAATAGACCTTTTAAAAATGAGTTTAGTCTCTGTGGTGGAGTGTAATATCCAAAATAATGTTTTTCCCTTTTCTCTTCTCAACAGCATGATTGCAGACATACTTGGGATACCTTCCCACATGTAAACATTTTAAAGCATCTAAGATGGGCCAGCATGATTTATGACCCGCCAAGTCAAATACAACCAGACATTAATATGCAGTACTGTAGGTACCCATCAAGTACCTACAGTTGGGCAGAACTAACAAAATGAGAGTAAACAAAGCTGTCACACAGTGAAACCTGGTAATAAGAGACATGTTAGGCCTCAACTCTTACTTTACAACTTTAGTTATACTGCTTTCCTGCCTTATCTCCGAGACTCAAGGCATATTGTAATGTATCTTGAGTTCCTTTTATTCTTGCAGCATCTGTTTGGATAAATGGAGCTACCCTTTGACATTTGTTATTTAGCGAGATTCACATCTGGTTGTCGCATACTCTCCTGAGCTGGTTGTGTGGATTTTCATCTTTAGATTAGATTAGATTACTTTATTGTCATTATACATAATGTACAACGAAATTTGTAAGCATTCCAGGACACGGACCCATACACACCCCTTGGTAAACCTCTTGCTCTGCAGTGGATCTCCTCAGACCTGTTCCAGCAAGTCATAGGAGAAGTTTGAAAAAGAAGGGATAGGATAGGATCTGGCACTTACCATTGCTGCCAGATCCATCCCCTCCCTGCCCTGTTCCTCACCCTCCTTGTGAACCCCTGCCCCCACCACTCCCTAACTTTGTCTGGTGGGCATGGCAAGGTCCTTCAGCAGTCATTTTATGATAGTAGAACTCTGTTTGTGATGGGCATGTAGCTTGTGCTGTGCCTTGCCTGCCTGATGCAAGGATTGCAGATGTCACATGTGTTTAGATAGGTTGGTAGAAAGTCCTAGGGAGGACGCAGTGGTTGTGGTGCACATCAGCACCAGTGACACTGGAAAATTACATTGGGTGATCCTAGAAGTCAAATTTAGGTTGCTAAATAGGATGCTGAAGGTAAGCACCTCCGGGAAAGGATTTTTAGAAATGCTACCTGTTCCATGCACTGGGCCAGCTAGACAGGCATTGCTGAGGAGTCTCAATGCATAGTTGAGATGGGTATCAGGAGGGGAGACATTTGGATTTGTGTTATACTGGGGAATGTTTTGGGATAAGCCAAGTCTGTACAAAAGGAGTGGGCTCTGCTTGAAGTGAAATGGAACCAGACTGCTGGCACTGAATGTCAAAAGACTGCCAAGCAGCTTTTAAACTGATTCCTTGGGGAAAGCTGGGCAAAAGCTGGACAAAATCCAGTTTGGATCCAATCATCCCTAAAGAATGAGGCTTTAAATGTTCTGGATCATTCAGGTAGAGTATAATTTGAAAATGAGCATATAGTTAAATGTGGCAACTGGTCAAAGGGATCAAAATTCTGCGAGCACAGGCCAACAACTTTTGGAAAGGACACAGTACATCAATGCTTATGTGCAAATGCTAGATGCCTCTGAGACAATGTAATCACCATAATGGAAACCTGTTGGAATGGAGAAAATCAATGGGATACAGTCATTCGGGGATAATTCAGGCGTGCCGTGGTATCCACTGATTCGGTATCCACAGTTTCAGTTATCCACAGATACTGGGATGACTATTAAAAAGATAGGGGAACATTAGACAAATCTCTTTTTTTACCTTGTTGCAGCAAAACCACTGATGCTCACCTATCTTTAAAAAGGCATAGTCAGTATCCACGATTTCAGGTATCCACGGTGGAGTCCGGAACTGAATCCCAGCGGATACTGGGGCATGCCTGTACTCTAAAGAGAGGATGGGGGATTGGGATTAGGTCTGAGTGTCTGTGCAACAGACCAAAATTTTTGTCCAATGTCAACCAGTTTCATGTCATGGAACTGACAAGTCACTAACATTTTCAGGGTACACCATCAGTTTTTTTTGACAATTGACAAGGCATACCGTGCTGCTGGCGAGGGCTTGCATCCCCCCAAAGCCCTCCCGCAAACTCCTGTGGCATACCTGCAGATCATTAACAGCACACCAGTGTGCTGCAGTACACAAGTTGAAAATTGCTCATCTGTTTGTTTATAGGATTTTTCTACTACTTTTCTAAAACTAAAGCAGTATACATGGAACATTAAAAAAAACCTTTGAAATAATATATTAAAGTTAATATCAAGTCTATGCCAAAGAAGGTAGAGACTCCAGCAAACTACAAAACTTGGGAACTAGACAGTTCCCCAGAAACATTGTACATCAGGCCTAAATAAAAATTTAGCATATAATAGGGGACATGCTGTATCTTGACTTGGGAAAGAAATCTGAGAAAAACCCAAAGGAGAAAGTGCAGTTACAAAGTGTCTTTTTTTCTCTTATATTTTCTTATGTCTCTTATATTTTCGATTTGCGGTGGTTCAAATCCATGAAAGCCAAGATCACTGTATAGATTCTAGGTGCTTGCTCTGCTTATCTGTGATGGCAAAACACCACGGCAAGAGCAAAAGGCAGTGTGTTGTATCACAAAGAATAGCCCCGATTGTCCCATTGGCACTCAAAGTTTCTTTAGTAAAAATCTAGTAATTAAATCTGTTCAAATGTAGACTTTATGGGAACTTTGCATCTTGTTACGCATACGTGGAGCTTGAAGTCATGTTCTAATTATGAAATGCTACTGTCAGCTGTTTTGATGTTGGGGGAATAGGAATGCAAATAGGAGGGCTTGTAACAAGGAAGTCTGGAAGATAATTTGAAAGCCTAATCAAAAAAGGTAGACATGCGAGAATAACCCTCAATTGAGCCTGCAAATGAAGGAGGGGGGGGTCTTGTGTGTGTGTGTGTGTGTGTGTGTGTGTGTGTGTGAGAGAGAGAGAGAGAGAGAGAGAGAGAGAGAGAGAGAGAGAGCGCTTCTAATTATAAGAATACCAGTTACAGTACTATGAAATGTTTACATGTGGGATGACATACTGGGGAAAAGAGCTGCGAACTTTCCCATGTTTCACCTCCATCATTGCCCTTCCTGAGGAGCATAGGTAATGGCCATGTTTGGAGAAGGATGAGGTGTGGTATTACTAATGGGTCATTGCAATGGGTAGAGCAGTTAGACCTGCTTTGTTGTATTTTCTGTTCCTCTTTAAAAAAAAAAAGCAGAAACAGTGACTGAAACTTGGTGGAAATGCAAATTAAAATCTGTTCTGTTCTCCTTCTTCAAAGAAAGATTTGGTTTAAGCATCTCCCCCCCCCCCGTAAGTATAAGTGGGAAGAGACGTTTATTTGGTGAGTCTCCCAACAGTCAGCACAAAGTGACAGTACTTGGCGCTCCCACATTGGAGCTCTGCGTGTAGTGTTGACGCTACAGGACGCCTAGAGGTGGCGCCCTGATTCTAGGGCAGAAGGGGAGGGACTCTGGTATTATTGTGCTGATTATTTGTTTTAGGTGTAGGGTGGTAAAAGAAGTGGAGCTTTTCAGATGGGACAAGTCGATTCCTTGGCTCAAGGATTGGCTAAACAGCTTAGAAATCAATGCTCGCCCCTTCACGCCTAGTTGTTACAATCACTTTACCTCTTAGCTTAAAAAAGAGGTTGGAACTGACATAACAGGGTTTTAAAACCACATGTACGCCCTGTCACTCACCCGGATTTTTCAGAGGGTGTTTTCCTTTTTGGCACTGCTATTAAAAAGATGTTTAGCCTGCATGAATGCGACATAATTTGTTTCCTAATACCCATTGAAGATAATTATGATTTTCACATTGGACTGTTCTGAAATTGGCCCCTCGCAATTTACCTAGGGGGAGATTAGGAACGGGCCTCAAGCTTGCATACACTCTTCTCTATTCTTCTCACCTGCTGGAAGGAAAGTCATAGGCCAATTAGGAGATCCTGTGTGTGGCTAAATGCAGTGATCTCAGGTTTATTTGAATGTGTTACCTTCAGCCCATGGTGGAAGGCAAAGGGAGGTTGAACTTGAATCAGGGTATCTAAGATAGCCAAATAGTGTCTGAACAAGCTGGTAAATTTTATCCCCAAGCAATGCAATAGGGAGAATGGAGACCCTCCCCCTCTTGCTGCCTGGCTCTCACATTCTCGGCAGTGGTAGTCTGAGCATCTTCTGCAGCACCAATGGGGCAGCACAGGGCCCCTGTTGGTGCTGCTTTTGGGTGCCACAAATGCACCTTATATGGAATGTTTGCAACACCCAGCACTAGTGCTGGGCTGCAGCATTGGCACTGAGGCCCCATACGATGGAGTCTCAAGTCAGAAACTCTTCAGCACATCCTATGATTTTACTTTCGGGTGCCTGGGAGACTTGGGAAGGCCATGTGCAGCATCTCTGCGCTTCGGAAGAAACACTTCTGGTTGTTCTGAAAATATGAAGTTCATTTCTAAGACCTTCCTGGTAGCCTCAGACCACCTCCTGGGCATGATAGGAAGACTCTTCCAGTCTCATCCAGGAAGCACAGGTCGGTCTCCTGGTTGGGATCTGTGGTGGATCAAATCTGTGAGTCCTGAATCGGTATACAAGGAGACGTGACTGAATATTCCCCTCCCCTATTTACTGAACTACTTTTAGGACAGGTCTTCAGCATAGTTGACCTGGCTTCCAGTGTCGTAGTTATTTCTTAGGAATAGCTGCAAATCCTGGAAGTCCAGTTCTTCTCTGATCAGCAGTAGTGTCATGGGGTCTGTTTGTGGGAAATCAATGCGAATTCAACTGACTTTCTGTAGTGGAACAGTTTTGGTGAGCACTTGACATGGCATAGATTTGGAATGCTTGTGGGGTGCAAGTTTCAGCATGCAGGCCTGGAGGGAGTCGGCCTGGGTAGATAATCTTATATAACTATCTAAACTTGAGGTGACGGCGTAATATTGCTGTTAACACTAATTATTCCTAATTATGTTCCCAATTAAGATATGTAAAGAAACAGCAGGTTGCCTAGTGATGTAACAGAATCTGAAACTAGATTGGAGTGCTAATGCTTGATGGGTATAGAATTCTCTATTGTGTGACAATATGTAACTCTGTGCTTTGGCAAATATTGAGTATACATTAAATGCAAATCTGGAAAAAAAATGTTGTAGAGAAGTCTACGCACAGATGGAGCCTGAGCCCAAATAATGTTTTGATATTGTAAAGTTCAGGGTGCAATGCCGGAATGGTGAGGATGACTTGGCAGTGCCGTATCCAATGCTGCATAGGAGAGGCTGGAGCCGCCCCCACGGCAAGGGTGCGTTCGCTTCCTTACCGTAGGAGAGGCTTCAGCCTCCCCTATGTGCTCCTCAGATCTGCATGACCCGAATCAGGACCTCGCAGACAGGCTTAGGACGTGGCAATATGGCCACCTCCCAAGTCTGCCCACGTTCCGTCCCCCCGCCTCCCTCCCTCCCACCAATCCCCGTCCCGATATGGGACAGAGCCTCTTTTGCACCGACCAGCTTGAGTCGGTGCATGGGAGGCTGTCCGTCGGTGCTCTGAGGCCGACGCTATGAGTAGTGTCAGCTTCAGAGCTGGAGCGCCAACGAGGGGATGTTGCTCTGCGCCCGTGCTCCGCCCCTTGCGTCAACACTATGACGTAGCGTTGACGCAAGGGAAGGGGTAGGATTGTGTTGCCCGTTAGTTAAGTTCCTTCAGTAGAATGACTACCTCCTACAGTAAACCTAGATGGGTATATTGAGGTTAAATGTCAATAAACGCTTCATGAAATACTAAGAAATGAATAAGTATTGGTAAAGAAGGGTGGTAGATGAACTCAGGTGAAATTCCCTTGGAAATGAAAGGTCCAGGATTCTTGCATTCCTAGAGTTTAGTGGTAAGGTACAAATTGTAAAGGAGCCATAGTTCAATAGTAGGACACATTCTGTGTTTTTCATGCACACGGTTTCAAAGAATATCTTGAGTTAAAGATCTTGGGTAGCAGGACTGGGAAACCTCAGCCTGAGGTCGTGGAGAACTGCTGCTGGATGGTACCAATAGTCCAACTCAGTAAAAGACAAGCTCTTCGTGTTTATCTTGAGATTACATTAAAATGGGAGAATAAAGGAAAGGGAGGGGCCTGACAGGAAAGAATACACAAAAGGAATATCTAAAGTCAGCAAGGAGATGCAAAGCTAAAAAAAAAAAAGTCAGGAAGGGAAGCCAAGACCAGAAAAAGAAGCAAGACAGAAGAAATGTTGGAGTGAGCAGAAAGAGAAATGTTTGAGAAAAGGAAAACTAAACAAGTAAAAATAACTCAGAAAAAGATAAAAGAAGCAAAAATAATGCAAGAGGAAAAACAATAAAAAAAGAAAGAAGAAATATAAGAAATCAAACACTACAAATTCACTACCCATGTTTTTCATGGGACGTTCTTCTGATGTAGTAATAAAAGGCTATAACAGCAGTATTATAGACACTTAGGAATAATTTGTCCCTACTTATTTTTGAGTAAATATGTATAGCAGTGGTTCCTAAACTGCCTGCTGCCTTGGTGCCCTTCGTTGCCTCAGCACCATTGTGCAAGATCTTGCACGATCCCTGCCTGGCAATCCAGAAAGAAGAGAACATTCGGTTCCCCTGTGAGTGTGCCACAGTGCCCTGGGATGCTGGGTGTTGCCCTGGGATGCTGTGGTGCACAGCTTGGGAATAACGTGTATGGTTGTGCTGCACAATGTCAACGTGTTATTTTACTTGAATTATTTCAAACTTTTCTGCCCTACCTCTGCATGTTCGATGCTCAAGATAGCTTATATCTATATACATAGGCTCCGCAACGCCTAGAGCGATCGGCACGAAACTTGGCATGCATATACCTTGCAGCCTGGCGACAAACACTGCTGGGGTCGGGGCCCCCTAGCGCCCCCGGGGGTGGGGGTACACGGGGGTCCCCGTGTGAAAACAGTCAAAAACGGCCGAAATCGGCGTCGAATCCACAGTTTCCGGGGTCGCCAAGATGAGTGGCGACGCTCCCGATGCTGTTGGAGTCTGGGTTCAGCCCCCCCTTGATGTGGGGGGGGCGAGAAGGGGTGCAAAACAAAACGTCTGCGATGCCCTGCTGGAACGCCTGGACCGATTGGCACCAAACTTGGCATGCGGAAGCCTAGCAGCCTGGCGACAAACACTGCGGTGGTTGGGGCCCCCTAGCGCCCCCAGGGGTGGGGGTACGCGGGGGTACCCATGTGAAAATGGTCAAAAATGGCCAAAATCTGCGTCGAATCCATAGTTTCCGGGGTTGCCGGGATGAGCCGCGATGCTCCCGATGCTGTTGGAGTCTGGGTTCGCCCCCCCTTGGCATGGGGTGCAAGAAGGGGTGCAAAACAAAACATCCGCCATGCCCTGCTGGAATGCCTGGACCGATCGACACGAAACTTGGCATGCATACACCTTGCGGCCTGGTGACAAACACTGCGGGGGTCAGACCCCAACTAGCACCCCTGGAGTCAGGGGTACGCGGGGGTCCCCACATGAAGATAGCAGAAAACAGCTGAAATCGGCGTCTAGTCCGTAGTTTCCAGGGTCGCCAAGACGAGCGGCGACACTCCTGATGCCGGTGAAATCTGGGTTCGGGCCTGCTCGGCACGGGGTGGGGGGGCAGAAGGGGTGCGAAACAAAACATCCGCCATGCCGTGCTGGAACGCCTGGAGCTGGGGTCAGCAACCTATGATTCTGGAGCCGCATGTGGCTCTTTTAGCCGTCTGCTGCGGCTCTGGAGTCCAGGTGAAAGTAGCAAAGGAGGCGCCCAGCATTGGCTGCGACCGTGGGCTTGCTCTCCCTCCCGGTAGGCTGCACTGTGCTCAGGGCTACAGGTTGGGAATCGCCCCCTTTTCTCCCCTTCCCTCCGAGCCCCCCGAGCTGGGAGCTGCTACCGAGAGCGCCTCTCCGCTCGGCACCAGTCCTGCGCTGCACGCTGCTCCGGGAAGTGGGGAGAGCGTGCTGGCAGCGGCGGCGGCTGGGCTCCCGCTCGGTCCGTGGATAGCCTTGTGCAGAAGGCAACCCGCGAAGCTCCAGAGCTGATCTGCCGGCTGGAAGGGTGTGTGGCTTTTTGTGTTGACTGTTCCATGTGTTTGCATTGCTTCGCATGCAGAGCTGGGATGGAGCGTGGCAGGGGGCGGTGGCGTGCAGCAGAGAGCCGGTGGGGAAAACTTTCTGGCTCGCTCTCGGTCGGGTTGCAAAGTTGCCCCTGGTTTTGCATGCGTTGGGGCAGCTCCCGCTTACAAGCACGGAAAGCGCTGGGTCTCGCAGTTGTGTGTGTGTGTGTCCCCCGCCCGTTTTCCAGGATCTTTTGCCCGGTCCCTCTTTCTGCAACGTGGAGGGATTGTTTGCATCGATGGCGTGCAAGTTGCAAAAGTTCCTGTGCACGAGCCTGGAATCCCCCTTTTGCAAACCTAAAAATAAAAAATCCTCCACCGTTTTGAAAAAACAACAACACACCCCAAAGTGGCAGCAGTTGCACGGGCAGCTGCTCGACTTGGCTCTGGGGTCTGCCCTGCCCGCCCATCCTGCTGCTGCTTGTCGCATGTGCTCTTTGCAAACGGGCGATCCGCCGTGTTGCCCTGCAAGGTGCAGCGTGGTGGCTGGTTTTTGTTCTGCCGTTCGTTTTTTTACGCGCGATTGGAAGGCTGTGGAGGATTGGCAGCAGGGTTGGGGGTGGGAAAGAGAGAAAGCTGGAGACAGCGAATGACGAATGTCGAGACCCGATTTTCAGCCGCGATCGCTCATAAGAACATAAGTAGAGCCCTGCTGGATCAGGCCAAAGGCCCATCTAGTCCAGCTTCCTGTATCTCACAGCAGCCCACCAGGTGCCCCAGGGAGGCAGGAGACAACAAAATTCGTGCATCCTGTTGCCACTCCCTATAGTTTTTTTTATACATAGCATAAAGGTAAAAAAAACTATATATGCAGTATTATCTTCATTTTAGATGTCAAAAGGGTTTTGTGGCTCCCGAGGTTTTCTTTTCTCCAGAAAACGGGTCCAAATGGCTCTTGGAGTATTTAAGGTTGCCTACCCCTGGCCTGGAGCAACGCGCACCAAACCCGGCACATGCGTGCCTTGCGGCCTGGCGACAAACACTACGGGGGTCAGGCCCCCCCAGCGCCCCGGGGGTGGGGGTGTGCAGGGGGCCCCACGTGTAGATGGCCGAAAATGGCTGAAATCGGCATTGAGTCTGTAGTTTTCGGGGTCGCTGGGGCGAGTAGCGACTCTCCCGACCGTTGGAGCCGTTGGAGTCCAGGTTCAGCCCCCCCCCTTGGTGTGGGGGGCGAGAAGGAGTGCAAAACACAACGTTTGCCATGCCCTACTGGAACGCCTGGAGTGATTGGCACCAAACTCGGCACGTGCGTGCCTTGCGGCCTGGCGAAAAACACTGCGGGGGTCAGGCCCCCCTAGCGCCCCTGGGGGTGGGGATGTGTGTGGGCCCCCTCATGAGAACGGTCGAAAACGGATGAAATTGGTGTCGGGTCCGTAGTTTACGGTGTCGCCGAGGTGAGCGGCGACGCTCCCAACGCTGTGGGAGTTTGGGTTCAGCCCTCCCTCAACATGGGGGGTGAGAAGGGGTGCAAAACAAGATGTCCACCATGCCCTATTGGAACACCTGGAGCGATTGGCACCAGACTCGACATGCACATGCCTTACGGTCTGGCGACAAACACTGCGGGTAACACTGCCTTACGGTCTGGCAACGCCGGGTAACAAAAAGCTAGTAGAATGATAAAATATTCTTCATATGAAAACAATTAGCCTAATCCCAAACAGCATAAAAATACCCCCCAAGTTGGCAGCAAATAATAAACACTAACATATAGAAAAAGCCTTGAGTAAGGTTTTCACCTGCTGCCTAAAGGAGGACATATATTATGGTGCTCAATGGATTTCAATCAATCAATCAATCAATCAATCAATCAATCAATCAATCAATCAATCAATCAATCAATCAACAGGTACTTATATACCACTTTTCAACACAAAGTTCACAAAGCGGTTTACAGGCAAATAGTAATAAAAAGTTAAATGGCTCCCTGTCCCAAAAGGGCTCACAATCTAAAAAAAGGCAGACCGCCAGCAACAGCCACTAGAAAGACTGCGCAGGGGTGAAGAGGGACAGTTACTCTCCCCCTGCTAAATATAAGAGGAACACCACTGGAAAAAGAGCCTCTTGTCTAGTTAGCAGGGGTATAGACCCAGTATAGACCCAAATCCCAACCAACTTTCTAGCGTTGAAATAGCTGTGTCTATGGGGCATATGCTGCATCTTGCAGGTGGGGAGCAGTCATGGTGGCCTCTTCAAGGTAAGCAAATATTTGTTCCCTTACTTCAGAGCTGCATTGCCCTTACTCCAGTGCTGGAAAGTTGGTTAGGATTGAGCCCATAGAAAAGCAAAGCCAATTTGGATTGGCAGGTTTTACTTTTGCGCATTTGGGAACAATGTGTTTGTGCATGGAGAGTCCCCTGTTAAGGTTCAGGTAGGCCTTGAACCTTAGGTTCAGGTAGGCCTATAGGGACGTGGTGGTGCTGCATAGTTAAACTGCTGCTGCTGGGCTTTCTGACCAGAAGGTTGGGAGTTTGAGACCACGCAACTGAGTGAACACCTGTTGCTTGTACCAGCTCCTGCCAACCTAGCAGTTCAAAAGTATGCAAAAATGCAAGTAGATAAATAGGTACCACTTTGGTGGGAAGGTAATGGTGTTCCATGCGCTACGGTGTATAGTCATGCTGGCCACATGACCACGGAAGCTTGTCCTCAGACAAATGCCGGCTGTACAGGTTTAGAAACGGAGATGAGCACTGCCCCCTACAGTCGGTCATGACTAGACCATTCGGTCGTGGGGAAACCTTTGCCTTAGGCCTTGATCAGAGATTTGCATACTGTCACAAAGGACCACAATGCTGCTATATGTGCAAACTTGTTAGTGCCCCCATAGATGTCTTTTGCTGAAGCATTTTGCTGACAACTATGAAATTACTGATAGTACAGTGTTACCTGTCAGTTTGCCACTCCATTCCCTACTCATAGCATGGATGAATCTCAACCTCTGCATCCTCTCTCTATCACAGACACACATTTTTCAATCTAATCACTGATCCCGTGAAGTATATTCTAGGGTAAAATATAATAATTCTGACAGTAGCAAGGTGACCGTAACAAATGGCAAACCATTCTGTTCATCTGGCGATGATACTCTGTGAACTCAGAATTCAAGAATAGAGCAGGATAGTTTTGTCTTGATTTCTATGCTGGGTGAGTTTGGTGACTGAATGCTGAACGCTTCATTAGCCAGCGTCTTCTAGTGTGTAGTTTCCAAAAGTAAATTAAATGTTGAGGATCCTCCTTGATCGTTAGAATGGCAGTGTGAATGAGATTTATTCCATTACAGATTTGCCTTTATATGATATAGCAGTAGATGTTCAATTGTTTAAATTGTTTGTTTAAAGGCTTACTTTAATAGCTGGGGAAAACATTATTTGTTATGTATTTCAAAACATGACTGGAGTTCCAGAATGTGAGGACAGGGTTGGCAGTATGTCAGGTCAGTGGACTAAGATGTCCAAACTAGGACAGGAAAGGCATTGTTCTCCTTGCTGCAGGAAGTCTTTTCTGATGCGTCTGACCCTTGGTTTGGTTCCAGAGTACCTTACTGAAATTTCATTGGATGCAGTACAGGAGCAATATTGAAAAAGCAGTTTTTGAAAAAGCAGACGCAAATGGAGAAGTCTTTTGAAAATATGTTAATATGCAGCAATACAGTAAGGATCCAACTTTCCAGTGCTGATGCAGCCATGCCAACTGCATGCGCTGCATCCTGCAATGGGGGAAGCAGTCACAGAGGCCTCCAGGTAAGGGAATTTTTTTTTACCTTACCTTGGGGCTGCATCAGCCCTGGAAAGTTGGATAGGATTGGGCCTGAAGAGAAATATTCTAATTTGAAATATCTCTCTTGGGTATCTCCTTCCTTCCTTCTGCTTTTCCCTCTCTTCACAATTCCACATTTTAGCTTCCTTGTTCCTTAGCCCATAATTTGACTGGTGATTTAAAATCCATATACGATGAGCTAAAATTGTCTTACATAGTAGGCTATTGCTATGGTTGTTCAAAAATGGATAGTATTTTTGTGTGGCTGTCAACAAAATGTGGCCAAATTTCAGGCCTCAGCTTTAAAGTGCAGTCCTAACCTGGGCTGGCACAGTTAGGCCAGCAAAGTTTGGCCGGCATACGGGACACCGTAAAGTATGTTTGGACCATTCTCGGAGTCAGAGAGGCCAGCAGACAGATATGCACCATCCTCCCTGACTCCGAGAGCGGTCCAAATGCACTTTACGGTGGCCCTCGTGCTGGCCTAACTATGTCAGCCTAACTCCAGGTTAGGATTGCACGCTTAATCTGTGTTGTGTAAATGTAGCTATATAACATCCTGGTATGATCAAAGCAGTGATGCAATTCAAATGAATTAACAACCGGTTCTATGACGTCATAGCCGGAGCCAAAAAAAACCCGAAGCCAGCCGAGGTAAGCGAGTGAGCGGGGCCCGGCCATTTAACAACCGGTTCTATAGAACCTGGGCGAACCCCCTGAATTTCACTACTGAGTCAAAGTGATAAACATGCAGAGATGCTTCCATCTCCTACCCCGTTAGTCTCAGAACGATGTCATCGCTTTCAGAGGGCAGGGTGTTACTCTCTGTGCTGGAAATGTACAACATAACTTCCGTACACTGAGCTGGTTTTTCAGTGCTCAGGACTGTCAGTACCACCCCTTTGCATTCCTTCTCGGTGACATATTGTCAATATATGTATTGTATGTTGAAATGAAGATGTTGGGCAATTTTAATAATGTGGTTGAGACTAGTTAAGGTATAGTACTAGGTCAGTATTGCATGTATATTGGATACATTGGAGAGAATAATAATAGAAACCAGATAGCTATCATTGTTCGCAGGGCTAAAACCAGCCTGGCCTTTGCATCATCACATCCCTTAACCTTCTACCTTTACCTCTGATGTTTCTTACATTATAAAGTTCTGAGTTCTGGTGCACTGTATGTGAGAAGTGATTTGCGAAATAGCAAATAATTTATCAGTGGTTTGACCATTATGGCTGAAACAACAATAAGAGAACCCTCTTAAATGTGATAGGGAAAGTTTGTCAGTGCAGTGGTTCCCAAACTAGGGCTCATGACTCAAATGAAGGCCACATGGGAAGGTCATGGGACCTTTATCATTGTTATCATCAACATGTACCATCTCTGTGGGTCACCAGACTGAGAGAAAAACTGTATTGAGGGTGATGGTCAAAATAGTTTGGAAGACACTGTGTTAATGCTACAGTGCATGCTGGTTAAATCTCTGGCTGGAAAGTTGTTTGCTGCTCATGAGCAATCCACATGTAGACTCTGGGCATTCAAGAATAGAAGTTTCCTTTTATCTCAACTTCCCTTTCACTCTGGCTTCATCAACTGTGAAGCCTTTGCTTACCTCTTGAGTACTGAATTAGATTTCCCTAACAAGCCTGCTTTGTTAAACTACAGTGTGATATGCTTAAGAATGGAACAATGTACATGCAAGTCAGGAAAGGAGCATGAGCAAGAGAACATGTTCCCAGTAGAGGAGTGGTTCCCAATCTAGGGGTTGGACCCCCAAGGGGATTGCAAGCCAGTTTTCAGGGGGTCATGGAGAGCATGGGGGAGCCATCTTGAAAAGCTGGGCACACAAATCTTGGAAGCCTCTTTTTGGCTAGCGAAGTGGCTTCCCCATTAAACTGCCACTTCTGCAATGCTTGCCTTGGGCTCATCCTGGTGTGCGTGCAATGAAGTCTCTCCCAGGTCTCTCTCAAGGGGGCATGTCACACCTTCCGTGTGCATGCCTATGTGAGTCTCAGCACACAGGGAAGAGGAGTGCATTAAATATATAAAATTTGGCTTTACCACCTTGATCAGCAATGGCATAGAGAAGCCACAATGTATTCTGTGCAATATTGTTCTCATTGCTGAGTCAGTCACAGAACTCAAATGTCACTTCGCTATAAAGCATTCAAAACATTCTAAAAAGGATGTGGAATTCTTTCAACTTTCAGAAAGTATGATTTATTAAAAACAATGACTTCACTTTAAGTTTAATGTCATTGCTTCCAGCCCCGTCAGCACAATGATTTCACTTCCTGTTTCTCACTTAATGACATTACTTCTGGCCCTAGGGGGGTCCTGACAGTTGTTGTACCTAAAATGGGGGTCCTGGTGCCAAAAATGTTTGGGAACTACTGCAGTAGAGCTTGAGTTGATGAGGGGGGAGAGACCAGAAACCTCTCTGTCATTCTTTACTTTTTCAGGGAAAGGTTAGTCAGTTTTCCACTTGGGTTGCCAGAATTTGCTCTGAGATGAATAAGTGATGTGCTGATGGGTCTAATTTAGTTGGTTTTAAAAGGGAATTGGATAAATCCAATAGGTATGACAATACTGTATATCAGTGGTTTCCAAACTGTGGGTTGGGACCCATGAGTGGGTTGCGAGCCAATTTCAGGGTGGTCATGAAGCACTTAGAGCAGCCATATCAAAAATATGAGAAGATGAGATGCTGGAAAGGGGGAAGGCTGTGTTGTTGTTTTGCTTGTGCCAAGACTGCAAGTAGGCTTTTTTTATTTCTGATTCACTTTCCAATTGGAAATGGATGAGAAATAATCCAATTTATTGCTGCATTCTCAGGAAAGCAGCAGGCTCCAGCATCACAAAGACGGCACTTCCAGCCATGACAGCTCTTCGGGTGGGCCCTGGACAAATGGTCATTCTAAAAAGAGGGTCCCGGTGCTAAAAGGTTTGAGAAGCACTGCTGTATATAGTAGCCACATAACTAAGGGCACAATCCTGAGCTGTGCTGGAACAGTGAGGCCGGGGGACCTGCACTGTATCCAGTACAGCTTTGGGGCGTTCTGGAGCCTCCCTGGGTCAAGGGCACATTCGTGCCCCAGCCTCCCCTATGGGTTCCTTGGATCTGCGCCTGCTGTATTTCTCCTCTGAGTTTATTCAAGGTGGTTTACATAGGTCGGCTTTCTCAACCTCATATAGGGGTTGATACAATTACAAGCTCTAGTTTTGCACAGAATGTCTTCAGTCCAGGTGGTATCCTTCACAGTCTGGCATCTCTCTCGCTGCACTCGCCTCCCATGCTAGACTTGATAGGCAGCTCCTCCACTCTCATTTGAAGGGTTGTTATCTCCTCTCCTCTCACCAGCTGGAGAGACTCGCCTCTGTCAGCGGTATTTATCAGCAGTTCTTGATTACTTCTTGCTGACTCGAACTGTCATCCCAGGTGACCTTTGGGCTTCAGAGGCGGCAGCTTTACCACTCAGCCAGATGTCCTGCCCAACAAAGCTTTCACTCTCCTCTTGGCTTTGAAAGTTGGGGGAGAATGTTCAAGCCTGCATTTCTCCCAGATTTACATTAGGAAACCTTGGTTCTCCACAACCCCTGATCCCCCCCCCACTTTTGAAAACCAGTTGGTATGAAGAGGGAATAAGCAACAGCAAAGAGCTTGGCTTTCATGTTTTGCTAGTTGGATTCCTGAAGGCTTTTGGCTGCACACAGTTGGAAAACAAGAATTTCTGCTTATATTTTGACCTGCTAAATTAATACATGGGAAGATATTTCAGTATCTTCAAAAAAAATATTAAGTGTGCCTGTCTTGGGGGGTGGGGGGGTGTTCATCTAATCACTGGATCATTTTACCTGTTAATGACAAAGTTTTTTTCCCCTTTTCTTTTAAAGGATCAATTTGATAATTTAGACAAGCACACACAGTGGGGCATTGACTTCCTGGAAAAATATGCAAAATTTGTTAAAGAAAGGATAGAGATTGAACAGAATTATGCAAAGCAACTGAGGTAAGTTATTTTAAAAATTCTGTTACTCTTACGATGATGTTCTTGTAGCTCTGCCCTAACCATGTTCAGTTAGAAGCAATTCCATAGATCTCAGCGGACTTCGTTTTGAAAAACGTATGCATAGGATTTCAGCACTGAATGACCAAACGTATTTGAGCTATTTGGCGAAAACCAGTTTTCAAATTGGGTAACTGGTTATTTTTACTACAGGCACACAGCTAACCTGATTTTTATCCTTTAGCTGTTATGGCATATGCAAAGGCGTATTCCTGTAAACAGAGGCTTATGCCACAGCTGACAGCCTGATGTACTATGCAGCGGAACAAGCAGGCAGAGTCGAATGACTTCAGTGCATATATCACTAAACTTTGCTGTATTAAGAACTGATATTGTAGTTTCCCCTTTTTTGGTGGGCTACCACATTTTCTTTCCGTATGGCTGCCATGTGGAAAGATGTTTGAGAAGCTTCTGAATTAAAACTTGGCTGCTATATTTTTCCAGTGTGGTTGCAAAGATATCTGTGAACAAAGGGGAGAACTGCGTCTGCAGCTGGGGATTCTTTGAAGCTTCCATGGCACTGCAGAAGAGGCAGGCTGCTTTTCATGCCTCTTCAGTATGTGGTGGAAAATATGAAAGAAACCTTCAGCTCCCCAATGTTTTCCTCTAGTGTTCTTTGGAATGACCTGGAAGTTCACTAGTGGTGATGGGTGTTTCTCTGCCGTTAAAATGAAAAATGAAATCCTGTTGCTATAATTTGTAGCAGTGCAAGGCTCTGCGGGTGTTGGAATCTGCCCTACAAAGCTACCAATGATCCTGTTGAGAGATAACAGCTTCTGGACACAATCCAAACTGCGCCTTGGGTTGGCACAAGTCCCTTGTGCCAGCCTAGTGTTCTCACAAACGCACCGTAAAATACATTTGTGATGACTTCAGAGGAGGATAGGCCAGTGCACAGATGTGCACTGGCCTCCCCCCACCAATTACTGGGCCCATCAGGTGAGGCCGGCCAAGCTCAGCTGGTGCAGGTGATTGAGGAGGGTGGGAGGGAGGAAGAATGGGGCGGGGGAGGTGGAACGGGATGGGGGAAAAAGGGAGAAAGGCCCATGGGTGGAATGGCCTGGAGAGTGTGGTGATGCCAGGATCTGGCACTTGGGCCGAATCCTAACCCCCATCCTGGGCGGTCCAGCCCAACGTGATCTGCTTGAATTTGTGCCGCAGCTTTTGGCTCTCCAGACCTGAGTAGCCCCATTCAGGTCGCTGCCACATTACTTGGGGGAAGGGGAATAGATTCCCTTTGTCCAGGCTTATGCCGCAGCCAGTTTCAGCTCAGTCCTGGATATGATGCAGACCAATCAGCCTCCCTATTTTAGCATGGAGTTAGGATTGCACTTTCTATGGCACACATGTGTTACATAAGGGCATCAGCATTATTGTTTTGATACAAGCAGACGTGACTTCTTTCCAGAGGCAGGAACCCATATCAGGTGGGCAAGAGTCCCAATCCTTTAAACTACCCAGCAAAACTTAGGACAAGACTGGGGCTGCAATCCTATACTCACTTTCATGGGAGTAAGTTGCATTGAACACAATGAGGCTTACTTCTGAGTAGACATGACAGGTGTCAGCCTGTATATTTCCTTCTAGAAAACGTGTTTTGCCTGAATTCTTAAAAGATAATGGGATTATGAGAAATGCTAATAGATTTTTCTGCTCTTTATTCTGAATTTAGCTAGTTCAGAATATCAGCCAGTTCTTTACAATGAAATGAGCAACTGAACCTAATTTTTTTTTCTTGTTCCAACACTAGCATAATTCATATCAGATGATCAGTGATTAGATTTGCAAAAGAAAAAATGCAGACATCTGTGTAACACCAAACATCCGCCACTATTCCTTTAACGTGGTGAACTTTTGGTTTTGAGTTAACTTTCCTATACATAGATTTATGCAAGGAAATGAGTGAGCTGATAAATATAAGGGTTTTTTTTTCCAGAAATGCTGAGTAGTAAGACATCATCATGCCACTGCAATGACTTCTGGCCCAGGTTCAAAGGGGGCAGCAAGGTGACCAGTGTACCCCAGGATAGCGTGTTGGTGAGCTACACCCCTGGGGTCCCTAACTAAGTGTGACAGTTCCAGTGACTTTGGATGTGTTTGTGCCTTGATGTTAAAACACTGGGACTGACACATATATAAGTAATTTTAAAAGACTCACAGCCCAATCTAGATCTGCCCAGCTGCCCGAGCGAGCAGTGGTAGCTAGATGGCTACAACTGCAGCCAGGCAGCCACAGGACGCTTCATGAGAGAAGGGGATGATCGTCCTTTTCCCTGTGATAAGGCCATGGGCAGGCTGCGTGGCCCTACATGGAGGTTGGGATTGGCAGTGGAGTTCACTGCCGGTCCCACC
>JAJKFI010000065.1:6212581-6327921 GCA_029204185.1 Lerista edwardsae
CTACATGGAGGTTGGGATTGGCAGTGGAGTTCACTGCCGGTCCCACCCCCACTGCACCCCTCCCCCCACCCAGGAATTCCCTCCCACCCCACCTAGAATCACTGCAACACAAGTGAGAGTAACCTTACCTCTCTCGCCAGCTTCACATCACTGCCTGATGTGATGGCGGTGAGGGGCCAGCAGTGCCACAGCATAGGCAGTAAGAGCTTACTGCCTGCGTTTTATGTGCCTTACAGCATGTTCTGCTACACTAGCATACACTCATACCGCTTGCACTGAGGGGCTCAGGATTGAGCCCTCAAATATTCCAATTTTAAACTTTCAACAAACATAATAAGACTTGTAGGTTTTTTTCTCCTGAAAACTGTAGTATTTTCAGATGTGTTCTGTTTTCCCATTGACCCCCACTCTCTGTTTCCTGGCCCTCAACCAATTCTGGATCCATAAGAGGACCTGCCCTCTTATTCCCTGACTGTGAAGTTTCTTCAGCAGCCTTTGGTGGGGGACTGTGTCAAACGCCTTCTGAAAATCCAGGTATATGATATCCACAGGTTCACCCACATCCACGTGCCTGTTGACCTTTTCAAAGAATTCCAAAATGTTCGTGAGGCAAGACTTATCCTTACAGAAGCCATGCTGACTTTCCTTCAGCAACACTTGTTCCTCTACGTGTTTTAGGATTTTATCTTTGATGAGGCTTTCCACCATCTTACCTGGAACAGACGTTAGGCTGACAGGCCGGTAGTTTCCAGGGTCCCCCCTTCTCCCTTTTTAAAAGATTGGTGTGACATTGGCTATCCTCCAATCCTCTGGCACTGTGGCCGTTTGAAGGGACAAGTTGCATACTCTAGTTAAGAGGTCAGCAACTTCGTTCTTTAGTTCCTTAATAACTCTTGGGTGTATACCATCTGGGCCTGGTGACTTATTTATATGTAATTTATCAATTTGATCGAAAGCATCTTCTTTATTAACCATTATCTGATTTAATTCCTTAGTTAGAAAGGGCTGTTTGGGCTGCGGTATCTGCCTAAGTTCTTCTGCTGTGAAGACGGACACAAAGAATTCATTTAATTTCGCTACGATCTCCAAGTCCCCTTTTATCTCCTCTTTCCCTCCTTCACCATCCAGCAGGCCAACCACCTCTCTGGCAGGTTTCCTTTTTCTAACATATTTGAAGGTTTTATTATTCCCCTTTATGTTGCTAGCCATGCTTTCCTCAAACTCTTTCTTGGCCTCCCGTGTCACCTTCTTACTTGTCTTTTGCCAGAGTTTATGCTGTTTTTTATTCTCCTCACTGGGGCAAGACTTCCATTTACAGAAAGAAGCTTCCTTGCTCTTTACAGCTTCTCTAACTTTGTTTGTCAGCCATGCAGGCACCCTCCTGGACCTTTTCAAGCCCTTCTTTCTTTCCTTCCGGTATACACTTCCGCTGGGCCTCTACTACTGTTATTTTAAACAGCCTCCACGCAGCCTGGAGAGATTAGACTCTTTTTACCTTCCCTTTCAATTTCTTTCTAACTAGCCTCCTCATCTGAGGGAAATCTGCCCTTCGAAAGTCAAGGGTTCTTGTGTCAGATTTGCTCTGCACTCTTTCCTGGACATGCATGGCAAAACCAATCGCAGCATGGTCACTGTTCCCCAATGGCTCAGTAACATTTACATTCCTAACTAGGTCCCGAGTACCACACAATATTAAATCCAGAATCACCTGTCCTCTGGTCGGCTCCATGACTAGCTGCTCTAAGGCACAGTCATTCAGCACGTCAAGGAATCCGGTCTCTCTTTCTTGACCAGAGCACCAGTTGACCCAGTCAATATGAGGATAATTGAAGTCCCCCATGATTACAATCCTGTCTCTCTTGGTCAATGCCCTGATTTGTTTCCTCATTTCAAGGTCACCTTCAAGTTTTTGATCCAGAGGACGATAGCACACCCCCATTATTACATCGCTCTTATGGCCTGGTAGTTTAACCCACAGTGACTCTATGGTGGAGTCTGGCCCACCTTCAGTTTCTGCTCTGCTGGATTCTATCCCTTCTTTGATATAGATGGCCACCCCACCACCAACACACCCTTCCCTGTCCCTCCTATAGAGTTTATAGCCTGGGATTGCAGTATCCCACTGGTTCTTGGCATTCCACCAGGTTTCTGTTTTGCCTACTATATCAATATTTTCCCTAGCCCCCAAACATTCCAGTTCCCCCGTCTCTGCTCGGAGACTTCGGGCATTCGCATAATAACACCTATATATGGGGTTCCCTAAGGAGGGACTCTTTTTTGATCCCTTTTCCCCATCTCTCTTTCTACTGGACAAACTGTCACTTACACTCACGTTTGAAGTTCTATTTCCTACTCCTCCATTACTCTGTGGTACTCCTCCACTCTCCTCTTCCCTTAGGGATGAGGAGTTCCGAACCGGACGCCGCTCGGCTCCTGTCGGCTTTCCCCCAGGGATCAGTTTAAAAGCTGCTCTGCCACCTTTTTAATGTTAAGCGCCAGCAGCCTGGTTCCATTCTGGTTCAAGTGAAGCCCGTCCCTCTTGTACAGGCCTGGCTTGTCCCAGAATGTCCCCCAGTGCCTAATGAATCTAAACCCTTCATCCCGACACCACCGTCTCATCCACGCATTGAGACCCCTGAGCTCTGCCTGCCTAGCTGGCCCTGCGCGTGGAACGGGTAGCACTTCTGAGAACGCTACCTTGGGGGTCTTGGCCTTCAGCGTCCTGCCTAGCAACCTAAATTTGGCTTCCAGGACCTCCCGGCTACACATTGGTGCCAACATGCACCACGACCGCTACCTCCTCCCCAGCACTCCTTACCAGCCTATCTAGATGAGACGTGATGTCCGCAACCTTCGCACCAGGCAGGCAAGTCACCATGTGGTCCTCACATCCGTCACAGACCCCCCCCTATATTCCTCACTATAGAATTGCCCACTACAAGGAGACCACAACCTCCCTCCCGCCGAGGAGCATCCTTGGTGTGACTGGATGTGAGCTCGTCACTGGAAGAAGGGGCCCCCGCTGGGGGATTGATTCCCTGTGTTCCAGGCTGACGTCCTCCAGCCCTGAGACTCCTTTCCCCAGCAGCTGAGGAGCTGCCCATCTGAGGGTTGGACGAAGCCTGCAAGTCCCTGGAAGTCTCACCATGGACCCTGGGTGCCTGCCTCTGCTTCTCCAGGTCCGCAACCAAGGCCTCTAGGGAGACGTGTTCCCTGAGTGCCTGGAGCTCCTTGCACCGAGGACACACCCACGACTTATGCCCCAGAGGCATATAGTCATACATGTGGCACTCTGTGCAAAACACTGGAGAGCCCCCTGCTTGCTGTCTGCCTTCATATCTGTGTTTATTTGGGAATGAGCTGCTCTGCTTTTCTAATTGCTTTTCACCCTGACACTAATTGGGTGAATAAAATTATTGGCTGCTGCTTATGATAAAGCAGCCGATCTTTATCTAAAAGGGGAGACGGTTTGTTCTTGTTTACTTCCTCTCTGTCTCCAGCTAACGGTTCTAAAAGCTAACTCCCTTTGTTCTCATTATAGGCAAATGTTTCCTTCCACTCTAGTGCTTGTGTTCTAGGTATAAGTTTATGTTAAGCTATGAGGCATAGATTTGTCATCCAGACAGTTAAAGGGTGAACACAATACAAAGAGAAATGTTTGAATTTGCCTGACTATTTCAAAGGAACTGAGCAGGGGAATTTCCATATTACAGGTTTCCAGTTCAACACAATGTTCGTGTAATATGATACAGCAGGATCTCTGGAGGGGATTTCTTGATTTGGAAGCCGAAGAAAGTTTATTTAAGTTGGTTTATTGTCTTCTGCAGTGGGGTACTATGTAATTTCACTATGTGCACAGACAAATTAAGATTCAGTTACCTAAATTACTATATTTAGAAACTTGCCAAAATATCTGGATACTTTGCTAGTTTGAATTCTAAATTGAAAGCAAATGGTCACCATGTGGACTCTTATTTCTTAAGTCTGTTTTTTCTTTAATTGAAATTGAAAACACAGGACGTTGATTATTATCCAAATGTGGATGTGGCATTCTTTTCTTTAGCAAATGTGCAGAAGAACTCTTAACAATTCCAATGAGATTCCTTAACAATTCCAATCGAGAAAACTCGATTGCATTTTTATGGAAATAGTTTTGTTATACTAAATGAATATGGCACAATTCAGGCAAAGTTAAACACCTTGAGATTTCATTAATTTCAATAGGTGGGTTAAGCAAGTGTTTAAATCTCCTACTGAATTCTGCTTATTTTAAAGCCGTTGCTCCCAACATTTTTTGGCACTGGGACCCCCTTTTTATGTATGACAACCTGTTAGGACCCTCTTAAGACCTGTTAGGACCCTCTTAGGACCCTCTTGAGGCTCCATATCCTTTGTAGCATGTTCTAAATGCTTTGTCTCTAAGTGACATTTGAGGTCTGAGTTCAGTGATTGATTCAGCACTGAGAACAATATTGTACAGAGTGCATTGTAGCTTCTTTATGCCATTGCTGATCAAGGTGGTAAATCCAAATGTAGTCTTCAGTGTATTTACGCTCCTCTTGCCCGTGTGCTGAGACTCACCTGGGCATGAACATGAAAAGGATGGCATGTCTGCTCTGAAGGAGACCTGGGAGAGGCTTCACCACACACACATATACACACACATAGCAAGCTATAGCAAGGCTAATTTCCCTCGCAGTCACAAGCATTGCGGGCATGGCAATTTAATCGGGAAATCCACTTCTCTAGCCAAAATGAAGCTTCCAGGAATCAGTCATAGCTACCTTTTGGTTAAGTGCATTTTGCCATTGTTGTTTCCCTCCACTGATTACTGAATAGATTGGTGGGGAAATGAAAATAAGATAAAATTCGCTGCATTGAGTATCAGAATATATACCCTGAGTTTCAGCTCAGTTTGTTGCAGCTGCTGTGTTTTAGTCATCCTGGCTTCCAGCATATGTTTGTGTATTTAAACAGTCACAAAGGCCATCTGAGATCCATAAATCTACTTACAGCCAAATGTAGATATGATCATCTGATTTCATTTCATTTCTCCGCATCATGTAGTTCTTCTAGAACAGTGGGTCCCAAACTGTGGGTCCCAGACAGATTGACATTCTAAAAAGTGGGTCTTGGTGCTAAAAAGTTTGAGAACCACTGTTCTAGAATGTTAATGTTTTGGCATGTGTATACAGAGGCTTGTTTTTAAGGCATTTCAGCCTTTCTAGATATTTAGTCCAAGTATTAGCACATTGCAAAGATAGAGAATCTAAATAATCAGTATGTTAATCTGTAGTTGCAGTCATCTGCAGTTATGATCCTTCCCACTGCCAGTCTAAATGACCAGAGTATGTGTATGCAAGTGCTTTCCTGTACGTACTCCTTTCTTATCTGTAACATACCAGAAAATCTGTTCAAAAGGCTCTTGCACAGTTGCTTGGTTACAGCATTGTTGTTGCACCTCCTGAATAATAATGAGTTGGATTTTAAACATGTCCTCTTTGTTTGAGTGTGAACCAAGGAGCAGACACATAGACTAAAGATAGGTAGTATAATGAGGAAAGGTGTGATTTTTAAACTGCCAGAAAGGTTTGTCTTTTTTTTTTTTTTAAATGAAGAGCAAAGCAGATTTATAGATTTCTATATCGGTCCCAACGGTCCTCAGCTGCATTTAATATTGGCCAAAGAAAACCGTATTGTCCAGTACCTTCAGATTTATAGTTTGTATAGAGTGCTACCAAGTCTTGCCTTTTTACATATTTTGAAATTGGAGCTATTGTGCATTAGGTGGAATGTTGCGCTTGGTTAGTATTAAAATAACTTTAATATTATTTATATTTTATAATATATTTATTTATTTATATTTAAATATTTACTCTGTGCCTTCCCCTCATATCAGAAGGCACCCTAGGTGGCTTATAATTTAAAAAAGTAATTAAATAACATCAAATCAAAAAATAATACAGAACCACCAACAGCAACAGAAACACTGCAGCACCAGAGAAAGAAAATAGTACAGACAAACTGAGCAGGGATCATAAATCAAAAGCCAAATCAACAGAATAACCTTTAGTCAGTACCGAAATTGCAACAGGGATGATTCCTTGCCAACTAGGGAGTTCCACAACTTCAGTGCCACCACACAGAAGGCCCTTTCTCACTTCATCACCAGGTGCATTATTTGCTGGTGGAGGAACATGTAAAAGAGTCCCCTCAGATGATTGATGGTGGGCCATTTTATGTGTGGGAAGACAGTTCTTCAGATATTGTGATCCTAAAGGCCTTAAGGTTTAAAACCAGTACCAGCTATTTCTTGGTGAGAGCAAGAAGTCGTTTATCAGCCGGCAGGAAGGCAGTCGTGCGGCTAAGAAAGAAAGGCTGGACTTGAAAGTGTCATCTGAATGTAGCAGTTCTTGTAAGATTAGAACTTATTTGTGATTGTAAAAACCCTTTGGGTTTAGAAATGCCTGCCTATGTAAACCGTCTTGAATAAAGTCAAAAGAGCAATCTAATGACCTAGAAAGGCGGTATATAAATACTAAGTATTATTATTATTATTATTATTATTATTATTATTATTATTATTACTACCACCACCACCACCACCACCACCACCACCACGAATTACAGTTGGAAACGTTCTGGCAACCAATGTGGTGGCATGATATGATCTTTGCACTTTGTGCCAGTCAGCACTCAAGCAGCAGCATTCTGCAAAAACTGACATTACCAGATGGCCTGCACAGGCAGCTCCTCAAAGAGCGCGTTATTGTACAGTAGTTCAAATGAGGGCGGCCCTGGTCAGATGTGATTGATATTGTTACCACAACTTCAGTATTTGCATCTTTCCAAAACCCTGCTGGAAAGGAAATTCATTGTCTTATCCAGTTGCCTGTGTCTAGTAGGGAAATGGGTCATGTGGCAAATACCCAGCTATCGCAAGACGCACACCATAAAAGTAGCAGGCTGTTGTGGCCTGCTAGCTTTTATTTGTAAATTATGCTGAAGGCACACATGTGCACAGATGTATGGAATGTGGTGTGCAGTAGAGCACAAGCC
Organism: Lerista edwardsae; assembly: GCA_029204185.1. Classification (NCBI taxonomy): domain Eukaryota; kingdom Metazoa; phylum Chordata; class Lepidosauria; order Squamata; family Scincidae; genus Lerista; species Lerista edwardsae. The sequence continues at coordinate 6,219,641 of JAJKFI010000065.1, forward strand.
AGGCCAGCACTGTGGCATTGATTCTCGAACTGATGGCAAGAGGCCTCAAGTCAACAGGCCGGAAAGGATCTATCGGAGGAAACACCCCCTTCCCTTTCTGTGTCAAATGAAGCTTTGCCTGCTCCAAAATTCTAATGAAGAAACCACATCTTGCTGGCACAGCCTTTAACTTTGTGACATAAAAAAGCCGTCTCCTAGGAGCTTCCTGACTTCGGGAAAACAAGTTGTTAACAACACAAAAGAAGGATCTTCAGGTTTAACTGAGCAAATACTAACTCAGAGCACAATCCTAACCTGGAGTTAGGCCAGCACAAGTTAGGCCAGCGAAGTTTGGCCATCCTCCCTGACTCCGAAAGTGGTCCAAACATGCTTTATGGTGGCCCTTGTGCTGGCCAAACCTTGCTGGCCTAACTTGTGCCAGCCTAACCCCAGGTTAGGATTGCACCCTCAATCAAGGAGACATGTTTAATAAGCCCATGAATTTCCTGAGTTGGCTGTCGCACCCTCAGCCTGGTACAAAGACAGACAACACCCATCAAGGGAGATCACTTATCAACGCATGTATGAGTATGACCTCAGTTAACGATGCAACCGTAACCTGGAGTTAGGCCGGCACAATTAGGCCAGAAAAGTTTGGCTGGCACAAGGGACATGAAAGTATATTTGGACCTCTCTTGGTGCCAGAGAGGCCAGCAACAGAACACATTTTACAATGGCCCTTGTGCCAGCCAAAGTTTGCTGGCCTAACTGTGCCGGCCTAACTTCAGGTTAGGATTGCATCCTAAACTTTATCCTCGCATTTACCATGCTAGTGGTCCAAAGGATATTTCCTGTAGACATGGTTTGGCAACCCAGATCTCCAAAATGACTGCTTGGGCTAGAATCAGCATTTGGTCAGGCCTGATGGAAGGTTTTCGGAGGCTACTTCTTCGTTTACTTCCAGAGCATAAGGAGAAGGGAGAGCTGCTGCCCTTGCTCGTCTGTTTATTGGACCACCTAAAATTTAGGGGGAAAATAGTGAACCTTCTGCATTTTAGTAAATGGTTCAGTTTGGCCATTGAGCAAGAGTGTATGAGGTGAATGGTCAAGCAAAAGTACATGGTCCACCTGAACTTAAATTTCATGCCCTTTGTGAAGAAATTTCCTCATTGTCATTACATGTTGCCTCAGAAATTGTCCGAACAGCTCAGAAACATTTTTTATTTCTTCACTGACAGTTCCTCTGGCTTTCTTTCACATAATATGGAAGTTGTGGTGTTCATCTGTAATACAACATTTACATTATCTAAGAAACGTAGGAAAAGAGTTTGGGGTTATATCCGAAGGCAGTGATGGTAAACCTTTTGGGCTTGGTGTGCCAGAAATTCAGAAAATGTGTAACTCAACTCTGCTGGTGTGTCACCCCTCCCCCCACCCAGAACAAAAGACAAAAAATTATTTACATATTGGAACACATTGCTTTTTATTTGATTAATGAACTGCTAAGACTTTCGTGGCCAGTATATATATAATATTAGAAATGAGATATCCAGATTTGCTCTACTAAAGGTCCACTCAACCCAAATGGAGTTGATGGGACCACCTTTTTCAGCTGTTGATGTTTTTTTCTAAAATGGATGAACAGGGCAGATTAGGGGTGCAATCCTAAACAACTTTCCACCTGCACAGTGTAAAATCTCAGGAAGGTTTTTTTTTTTGTGTGTGTGTGTGTGGAGGGTAGTTAGGGAGGATTGATCCCTCGCTTTTATTTGGTTTTTGTTTTTAAAGATGAACAGCAAAGCACTTGTTTGTGACATTTATACATGCCAAGGATGTAAAATTTGTTTTCCTAAATTTGTACAGTCAGGTACAAAATGCCATATAAGGTTTGACTTTCAAACTCTGCAGAAGAACAAAACCCAGATACAGCAAACCATGGTACATTTTCTATTCCTATATATACTTGCATGAACTTGGACACAGATCAGAAAAAGCCATGTAAAGCCATTCAAGGAACTGTCTGGTGAAGGGGGGAGAATACTGGCCAGGCTGCCGAAGGAACTTTACTGCAGCAGCACCAACTGGGCAATGCTAATGAAGAGAAGGAAGTAGAGGTGAATTTTGCCAGCCTCCCCTTCTTTAACTTACCCAGTTCCTCAGGCCACTCATCCAGCTCCATGTACACAGAAAGGGTGCTGCTCCCCAACTTCTCAGGCCACTTGCCCTGCTTGGCAGAAAGCGCACCGCTGGCCCAGTTCCTCCCTCCTGCAGCTTGTGCTGGTGCAATAAACTCTCGGATTATTCCTGGCATGTCCTTTGAGTGACTGCGTGCCTCGAGCCCAGCTCTGGGGCAGAAAGAGCCCCACTGGTGCTGGTGTGAGCAGGTGCGAGCAAGCTTGGGAATTGCTTCTGCCATGCGCAGGCTCAGGAGGAGGTTGCTTTAGGCACGTGCCTTCCGAGTACCTCGCACCTCTTACCCAGCTTCGCTTCGCCAGCCCAGCTGCACCTCGTGCTGACATGGAAGGTCTTGATGGCGGGGTTGCTTTTAACGGGTGCGTCTTTTAAGTGCTTCCTGACTCTGTCTCACACACACAGCACCCATAAGAGCTGACTGGGGGTGGGGTTGCTTCTGAGCAGCTTCTAAGTGCCTTCAGACTCTTTCTCTCACACACACCCATAAGAGCTGAAGGGGTTGGGGTTGCTTCTGAGTAGCTTGTAAGTGCCTCCAGTCTCTCTCTCTCTCTCTCTCTGATACACACACACACACACACACACACACACACACACACACACCACCCGGGAATTGCTTCCGGAGTGTCTTTTAAGTGTTGGCAGGCGTGGCTCGTTGCTAGCCTGCTCTCACCTGACCCTGCCCTACTCTGCGTGTCACTGAAAATACCTTCGCGTGTCAGCTGTGACATGCGTGTCACAGGTTCGCCATCACTGTCCTGAGGTGCCACTTCTATATGTGAAAGAGGTTACATTTGTGGAAGAGGCAGTTTCCGCTGATCTTTCATCTCCCTCTGCAGGCCTCCATGGCCCAAAATATATGTTCCTGAGGATTGGGGAACACTCAGAGCAGATTTTTGAGGTAGATGGGGGGGACTACAGAAAGAAGGGGAGATAGGTTAAAATTGCCACTCTTCTCTTGGGCAAAGAGAGCTTCTTTCACAAACTGGCGCGCTTAAGATACAAACCTTTTCATTTTAATACTCAAAATAAATATTGGAATCAGTAGTGGAACAGGGAAGTTGTTCCCAAACTTTGTCGCCTGGTGGCCCCCTTGACCTACTGGGCCATTGCCTGTAGCTCCCCTTTAGGGCTACAATCCTATACAAGGATCCTGTGGCTCCCCTGGCTGGTTTCCACAACTCCTTGGAAAGCCACTCACAATTTGGGAACCGCTGCCCTACAGGGAGATTATGCAGAAGTTTAGTCATTTCCCTTAATTTATCACCGGGGGAAACAAAATAGATTTCTTGTTGCAGAGCGTGAAATATGTGCATTATTCCTTTGTGGGAATATTTGCGGCCAGTGTAGTAACTTAAGCCGCTGGAATTTTGGAATTCTTGCTGAACACTTCAAAAAACATAAACCAGTTACAAATGCTCTTCAGCGTTGTATGGTGATCTCTATGACTTGAAACAAAATATGCTTGTGCCACTTTGAAAACAGAGTTAAGTGATTATAATTATTAATTCCAAAGCAATGCCAGTGTGTCCAGAGAGTGGGGGAGGAATTTTTGGAAGGCCACTGCCGTGTTGTTGTTTTAAAAAAAACACACAATTGTTATCTTGAAGAGCAAGTGGTAAACACAACAGCTTGGCTTTGTTCCTGGTTGCTCAGCAGTGGAACACATTTTCATTCCTCTTCGCTGCTGCCTTAGAAAGTTTGAGAATTTGCACGCAGTTAGTTATTGATCCCAAGAGCTCAGCTAAATTGACAACACTGTCAGGTAGATATTAAGACATACAACACACTCAGTGCCTTTGTAGACAACTCAATGTGGGAGCTTACGTTGAGGTTGAAAAGTGGACTATAAATAAACATCTTGTAAACAGGAAACAGAGAAGCTTCTGTAGGTACTCAGTTGGGGTTTTTTGTTTGCAGCTAAGAAGGAACTGTGGTCCCAATTCTGTCCAAGTTTCCGGTGCTGATTCAGCTGCAATGCAGCCTCAAGCTAAGCGAACAAATGTTCCCTTACCTTGAGGAAGCCTCATTGACTCCTCCTCTACCACAGAATGCAGCGCATGCCCCATTGGGACTGCTACATCAGGGCTAGAAAATTGGATAGGATTTGGCCCTTAATCTGCTTCAGGGCGCAATCCTACGCAGCGATGGAATGGCGAGGCCGACTTGGCAGCGCCATATCCAATGCTGCATAGAAGAGGCTAGAGTCCCCCCCCCAACGGCAAAGAAGCATCCTCTCCCTTACCGTAGGAGAGGCTCCAGCCTCCTCTATGTGCTCCTCGGATCTGCGCCTGCTAAAGAGCAGGCGCAGATCTGAGGAGAATATGCTGCCTGAATTGGGGCCTCGCGGACAGGCTTAGGATGTGGCCGTATGGCCCCCTCCAGAGCCCGCTCACGTCTCGCCCAAGTCCCACCCCCAGCTTCCCTCCCTCCCACCAATCCCCGTCCCGATATGGGACAGAGCCTTCTTTGCGCCAACCACCTTCGGTCTGCGCAAGGGAGGCTCTCCATCGGCGCTCTGAAGCCAATGCTACGAGTAGCATCGGCTTCAGAGCTTTAGTGCCAACCCAGGGGTGCCACTCAGCCCCCCTGCATCAGTGCTAAGCGCTAAGCACGTTGTTGCGTTGACGCTATGCGCAATCTAAGATTCCGCTGCCCTTCTTCATAACGTTCATATTTGAAATTTACTTTTTGGTGCACCCGTTTCTGATAAATTCATAGTTTAGAAAATAAGCATTACATTGCAATGATGGTTAAAGGTTATTCTGAGAGAGGGGCTGTTTATTTCTTTTGCTATGTAAACTGCTTTGTGTACTTTTTTATAAATTAAAAAGAAAAAGTTCTACTATATATCAGTATTCTTACTATATACACAAACTTATCACAATTCAGAATTAATTTGCATATACTGGTCAAGGTGTATAAATCTGCTGCACAAAACAACTATGTACATACTGTATATACTTGGGGCTATTTGTTTATTTTCCAGGGCTGGGGCTGCTATATTTAGTTCAGATTTTTGAACAAATATTTTGAATAATTCAGAGCATGATTTTATAGATGTTTATATTTTCTTTCCTTAACAGAAATCTGGTGAAGAAGTACTGTCCCAAACGTTCATCCAAAGATGACGAACCCAGGTAAAATGGATGTTTATTCTGTACAAAAGGAAACGGTTACTGTGGTTAATCAATTTTGTTTTATGCCAATACTTGAAAAGAGGCATCATCCCCTGAACACAGATTTTCATATACATACTTCATTGATTTGAAAGACATGGGGTTCAATCATATCCAACTTTCCAGTGCCAATGCAGTCACAATGCAGCCCTGAGGTTTAGAAGGCCTCAGTGACTGTCCATACACCGCATGAGCAAGCTTGCATCATCACTAGAAAGTTGAATAGGATTGGGCCCTTACATTCATATTACCTTGTGTTAAGTGTTGGGACCTTGAGTTAATCAAATTAAAAGTGAGTGTCTATGTAAAGAGAAAGTATGATATTTTCTGCCTTCCCAAAAACGTTTGAATAGTTTGTTCTTTAAAAGTGTATATTTAACTCTGAGGATTTTTTTTTAAACATAATTGGGATTTTGTCATGATCTGAGGTTTAATGATTGCAAACAACAGATGAGGAGGTGAATCAACTTCTGGGTTGTACCTCTTGCTGCAGGTGGGGAATAATATGGCTAAAAGCTCCTCAATACAAAATGTACCCTGTATTTAGAAACTTGGCATATCAGGGTGGATTAGCTAGAACTCTACACCTGACTTCTAGGTTTTCATATGTAAGGAAATGTTTGTATAGAAGATCACTGCACCTCACAATCCTCCTCCTGCAGTTAGTACTGTACAGCCAATATGTGAGTTTACCTTCCCATCTCCTGTTTGTGAAACAGTAGTAGTGCAAACAGTACTGTTTGTGAACAAGTCTATGTTAATTATTTTAGCTTAAGTTTTTATCGCTGTTCGTAAGTGCAGCTCATATGCTCAATACCAGCCATGCATTACTGTCACTGAGTTTCTTTGGTCCCAAGGCAATCAACTTTACTGTGTAGATTGCGGTGGCCTTCTTCCATGGCAAAAACATGTTTGAGTATCCAAAGTGAGGTTCCTTTGTGAAGCTGTACATCACAAAGCACGACAGAGAAACTCTATGTAACTACAAGTATCTGTCAGCCTTGACTTGCTGTGTGCGTAGCCTTTCCTTGCACCGGTTTTGTAGTGCTTAAGTGAACACAATCTGCAGTAACTTTCTCTCTGTCCTGCTCTTCATTTAGCCAGTAGTATTTCAGCACAGTAAAAGAAAAAATCACAGGCCATTTTTCTCCCATCAGAAGCACCCTTATCTCAACACAACAATTTGGACTGCTTGGCTATTCTAGGTATGGATACAGGGATATGGAGCTTATTCCATTTTTTAAAAACGTGGACATGGCATAGGAAGCATCTGTCTTTCTTCCGATGTCTTGGGCAGAAATGATTCTTGTCCAATTTCAAAGGCAAAAAGTCCACCATCAAAGGAAGATGACAATCATAGGGATAATAAAGGGTGTAATGCATTATCTAGCTCAATTTGTAATGGTTATTGGATTTAATTTTATAAACTTCCCTGATTTCTTATGGAAAATAGTTTTGAGTGCTTCCTTTTTGACTTCTTCCCAATAAACCTGGATAATGGGACTTCCAGATCCTGATCAAGACCTAACGACTGAAGAGATCGCAAACATTCCACAGGTTTATGAGAAGGGTCTATTTTTTTTTAAATACAGTGACATATTTGTTTCTTTCTCCCCTTCCGTACATATATTTTACCCTTATTTTCCCCCTTCCTCCTTTTCCCCTCCCGCTCCCCCCCTTTTTTAGTGCCAGCAATAGTGTGGCACCTTTCCCTCCATCCCAAGAGGGGAGCAGGCAAACAGGCATCTGTCTCCAGAGCTGGTAGCAAACTTGTTCAGTAGATCATCCATCGGGATGCATATGAGTGGGATTGGCATGTTCCACCCTCAAGATCAAGCAAATCATCTCTGCAACAAGTTCAGCTTCCCAAGCCTGGAAGCTTAAATCCATTCCTAGGCTCAGTCCTTTCATCTTTCGCATCTTAGGGCCTTCCAGGTAGTATTCTTTATTCTTTTCCACCTCTTGAAATCTGTTTCCCTAAAATGTGTGTGTGAAGAGATGTGTCATTTGGGCATCTCCACTTGTGCATCTCTCATTGCAGTTCATATGCTTAAGGTCAATACCATCCTAAATGGTGGTATATTTTCCTTTTAAGAAACTTAAAATGATGATTTTTTTGTAAGTGAAAATCAGTGTAACTTTTATCTTTGCTCTGTCTTGCCAGGTTTACCTCATGTTTAGCCTTTTATAATGTTCTTAATGAGTTAAATGACTACGCAGGACAGCGAGAAGTAGTAGCAGAAGAACTGGGACACAGGGTATATGGAGAACTGATGAGATATTCCCACGAACTCAAAACAGAAAGAAAAATGGTAAAGAATTACTTCATTTTCAGTTAATGTGTTGTTGAACTGTGAACGCTAGTAGAATGTAGTCCATTGTCGAAGTACAAAAAAATCAATTGGAGATCTCTTGTGCTCAACTTCTATAATAATATTGTCATAGTCACGTACGGATTTTTGAATTGTGTGTTTCTGTGTCCTTCAAAGGCTTGAATACTTTTAAACCTCCAGACAGTTGCATTGCCAGGCCCTGATGCCACTCAGGGCTAGGTGATGTCACGGAGGAAGGTGGCAACCCCTCTGCACATGTCCCGCCCTCGCCTCCAAAAATAACTCCCATTTGGAGCCTTACAGAGTTGAGAATGGGTGGGCTGATATAGCAGTGTTTGCCATGCGCCTGAGGTGAGTGCTGTCAACCTCCTTAATGGAGATGGCCGAAACTGCCACTCTGCCACGGTGCAGGGCAATGTAACCCCACCAGCACTGCCTCCTCAACTGTCTCCAGAAAGTGGACCAATTCCTTAAAAGTATTGTTTGCAGAGATGACTTTATGCCGATTAATGTTTTTCATCGTGGCTTTTCTTGTAAGCTGCCTGAAGCATTGTAATGAGTTGGGCTACAAATTATTTTAATAAGGACTCTCTACTCCTTATTCTTTAGGCCAGTGATGGCGAATCTTTTGGGCTCGGTGTGTCAAAATTTAGGAAGATGCTTAACTTGGCTCTGCTGGTGTGTCAACCCCTCTCCCAAACAAGAGAGAAACAGTTATTTATGTTCATGTATTTAAACAAAAAATACAGTCCAATCATGTGTGGTCCTATGTATTACACGAATAATCACCAAATAATTAAAAAAAAAGAAAAATGAGTAAAACAAACTCAGTTTTTGTCATGTATTGGTGAATGCTGGTGTGTCACCCCAAATGTTGTGGTATGTCACTTTTGACATGCTTGTCATAGGTTCTCCATCACTGCTTTAGGCAACAGATACCTATTTTGCTTGTTACTGTGCCATTTGAGTACTGTAGGCCCTTATTATCTGCGGGGGTTCCGTTTCCAGAATCCCCACAGATGTAAAAACCAGCAGATGAATAAATCAGCCATTTTGGGGGCCGTAAACCCTTCAAACGTGACTAGAGCTATGTTCCAGTTGCATCTGGAAGGTACTCTGAGGCCAAAGACGCTCACTTCCAGTTTTGGGCCCTCAGGAGGCATTTTCAGGGCCAGGGAGACAGCAGCCGCGTGCTGCTTCTCTGGCCCTCAAATACCCTCCTGACATCACCATATCACAGCTCTGGTCACGTTCAGAGGGAAACAGGTGGCCCCCCTGGGGGGATTGGTAGCTGCGGATTCTCTAATCCACGGATTTCAAACCCACAGATAATGCAGGCCCACATGTATAGCCTTTCATTCTCTCATGCTCATTTTAGGAATGAAAAATATAGTGTCTAGAGCCATCCATTTAAGAAAACTCTACATGCAGCTGGTTCTTTCTCTGGAGCTTTAGCAGTTTCAACTCTCATGAACTAATGTACAAGGAGTAGCCTTATTTATGCAGCTGTATTTTCTTAAGATTATGAGCTGTGATGATAAAACTTTGTGGATTTAAATATTGTATAGTGCCCAGTACTTTTTAAGGAGCCTTTAGATATATTAGAGTGGTTCAACACATGGCCCTTCAAAAAACCCCACTACACCCCCTGCTGTCTGCCTCCTCCTCCTGCTGCCGCCTGAGCCTTCTGAGTGACTTGGCAGCTCAGAACCTGGAAGTATTCGGCAGTGATGTCATCACACCACACCAGTTACTTCAATGGCAGCACCGTTGGGAGGGGAGGGGCCAGGGTCTTGTGGCCCCCACAGCATTAAAATTTGGGCCACTCTGTATTAGATGATGATAAAATGACGAAGACATTACTAAGTTCTAAAAGCAACTTGCTTCATCAGCTGTAGGAGATGCAGCAATGGAAAAAAAAACACGTGGTTCTCTTGCAGCATACTGTACGTGCGGCTCATTTTTTTAAAAAAAAATTATACTTCCCTTTCTTCAAGGAGCTCAGGCTGGTGTCCATAGTTCCTTCCCTCCTTTTGTCCTCACAACAACCCTGTGAGGTAGGTGTGGCTGAGAGATAGTGACTGGCCCAAGGTCACCCTGGAAGCTTCATGGCTGAGCAGGGATATGAACCTGGATCTTCCAGGTCCAACTCCCAAATCACTGCACCATCCTGACTGTGGCCATAGAAATATGATGGTGTATTTGAGTGCATGCCAGTTGAACCAGAGAGGCAGTAACTCTACTTAAAATGAAGGATAACGAAAATAGCAATTCCTTTCCTTGTGTTATAATAGATGAGAGAGCAATGGAACAAAAGAGCACATCTTTAAATTTGGGAATAACTAATGTACATTACTATGAACTTGTGACTGTGCGTTGGTAAGAAAAAACTTAGATGAAAAAACTTGTATGGCTGTGTTAGTCACCCTCTAGTCCTCCGCTCCTTCTCTGCACTGTGAGAACACACCGTAATAACTTACCTTAGTGTACGTAAGGTGGTTGGGTGGTTGTACGTACGTTTGATGCATGTTAAACGGTTTGGTAGCTGTTGCTGCTTGGCATTATTTCCTGCTCTTTGTTTGTATCATTGAACGCTCTGCAAATAAGTCCTACCATTTGGGAAAGAATATACTGAGAGTGGCAGCATCCCAATTAGCTTTCCCATAGTCAGGACCTCACTGTGCAAACAGAAATTTCTGGAACAAACAGAAGACACATCCATGTTTGCGGTGAGCTCCTGGCAGCAGGAGCACTCACTGGAATGCTACCCTGAGTATTTATACACATGTAAATACTGAAACTATGTTCTCAAATTAATTCTGGGACTGAGTATTTTGTAACACATCTCATTAATAATTTTCCAGCATCTTCAGGAGGGTAGAAAAGCTCAACAATATCTTGACATGTGTTGGAAACAGATGGATAATGTGAGTATTCTCTCTATCTCTGCCCCTCCCCTCCTGTCTCCCTGTTAACTTTAGGATTACACAATTAGCTGGGCAGTTGTTGCAGACGAAAAGAATCAAGGGTTAGGCTTGTTAAAACTGAGTTATCACACTGGTGGCATTGTTAAAGGGACAGGTTAGGTTACTATGTTTGTGTAGATCATTATAGTGCTAATTTCTCAGTCAGCAACCTATTATATACATGACTTCTGCCTTGATGGATTTACAAACTAGACTTCAGCTATAATAGAATTTATTGAAAATACCTCCCATCCCTCTGGTACTAATGTGGTTGCCGGGAGCAACCTCAGATCGAATGGAAGAGCTAAACATATGGTGCAGCCTAGATCTGTTAATGCTAGTAAATGTTTTGCCAGTGAATTCTCAGAGGCCTGAAATGTGTCCAGATATTTCCATTTTCATTTACTACTCATCTTTTATTAGTCTTGCTTACAAATCTAAGTAGTAACTGCTACTTAATGGACTTATTTAAATGTTGATTAGCTATTGTGGGTTGCTCCCTCCCCCGTCACTTCAAGTGATGTTGGCAGAATTGCACAATATTAAATAGTTGATTAAATATCTCTTAAGTGTGCTTGAAGACTAGAACATCATTGCACTTAAGAAGGCTGTGAGATACAGAAAGCTGGACTAGGTGGCCCTTGGCCTCATCCAGCAAGGCTCTTTTTATGTTTTTTTTTTTTTTAAATTTTCCAGCAATGAAATGTTGCATTGAAGTGCTGGAAAATGCAGTAACCCAGCAACAGATGATCTACATTGAGGGAAGGCATCACAATACTGTGCAATAAATAAACAACAATTGTTTGTTTATTCCACTTTAAACTGGTCATCTGCCTGTGTCTTAGCTCCCACTTCTTTCTGTTATCCAGAGAGCTGTTCAACTAGCTGTGGGTTTTTTTCTCTCCTTCCTTTCTGGTACACAAGCTGCCTTTTAAACTTAGGGAAACTCAGAAGCAGCTTGCAAATACAGATGTGCGCGTCACTTAGCGACGCTCTGACCAATGACGGACTGCATATACAACTGTCCATCATTGGATTACTGTACAGGAGCTGAAAACTCCTTATCTTTGTTGGTAGTGTTGGTGTTGTCATTAGGAGGCCCCAAAGGCCTCTTCCTGATTGCGCTGGGCCTCCTCAGGCCTCAGAATGGCATTCAGAAACCCTGAAGTTAGTTCTGGTTTTTGGAAAGCTAGTTTTGGTTTGCTTCCCAAAGCCAGATGTAGTTTCCAGATGCTTCTGCAGGCCATTCTGAGGCCCGTGGAGGCCCAGCGCAATCTGAAAGAGATCTCTGGGGCATCCTAATGACACCACCACCAACAGAATGGTAAGTTTTTTGCATAATGACTAAATCACTTAACAGAAGAACCCTGTCAGTGACACATACCTGTATTGGTGTAGACACAAGCAGGGAAGTGGTAAACCTACATGGTGTGTATAAGCCATTCCAAATGCCTAAACAGAAAAAAGCAAGGAACATGAACTACTACAGTTCTGAGCTGTAACTGTATCTAAAAACTGTGTTATCTATTTACTTGTGTGTGTATATATATAAAGTGGTGCCGTTACATTCTAGAGTAAAAAGAAATTTGAGAGAGAGTGCAAGGAAGCAGAAAAGGCACAGCAGTGCTACGAGAGACTGGACAACGATACCAACGCCACAAAAGCGGACGTTGAGAAAGTAAGATGCTATTATCAGAAGGGCCAATGTTATCTCTGTTTCATTTCTACAGCAATATTTGAGCACCACCATCATTGTGGAATAACACTGTATTTTAAACATCTTACCTTTCCTAGCAAGGGGAATTGAAGTCAGTATTTATGATGTACGTTTTAATTTCTGGTTTTCTGAAAGGTATCATCTTGATTGCCGGTGGTCAAAGAAAAATTATTAGAAAAGTTTAATGTCAGTCAATGACACTGTTTTACATATATCTGTTTGTTCTTTGCGGGAAAATATCTGCCACATCTATACACTGGGCAGCCCAACCCTAACCTGTGCTGTATGCACAGATTCAGCAGGCAGGAGGTCTCCTTGCGGGAAGGATACATTTGTCCCTCTCCCCATTTAAGGCCCCAGCCTGCTCTGTGGGGCACCTAGGATCTGTACCTGCTAAATAGTCAGTGCAAGTCCAAAGTGCCCCGTGTTGAGTTTTCAGATCCAGGATGGGGAGTAGGATTCAGCATGCACCAGGACTGCCAATCATGACCCCTCCTGGATCCAATTCACCCCTGTTTTCACCCCCAACCTGTTACATGCCTCCTTCATTTCCCTTACCCCTGGGCTGCTCAGAGCAGCTCTTCTGCCCTGGTTCCTCCAGATCTACCACCAGCAAGATGGCACAGGGCTTCCCACCGGTGCTCCTAAGTACTAGGCTGTCACAAAAGCAGATTCCTCCCTTTTATTAGACAGTCTGGCCTGGTTCAGATATTACATGGAGTCATGGTTTTAGTATGCTTCTGTTCAGCGTTTCATGTGCTTCTCCTTCTTGTCCCGCAAGAAGGGAACACATTTTAAACTTTTGGTCCTGATTTAGAATTAAACGGTTTCTCCTAAACCATGATATGTGTAATCCAGTGTTTCTCAAACTATGGGTAGGTCATGAGCCAGTTTCAGGTGGGTGGCATAGCACCTAGGGCAACCATCATTAAAAACATGGGACACTGGAAAGGGGGGACAGCTGTGTGGTTATTTTACTTGTGTAAATAAGCTTTTTTCCCCCCTTTCTAATTCACTTTGCATTGGAAAATAGCTGAGAAATAGCTCAGTGCAAGTCCAAAGTGCCTATCATCCCTCTCTTAGGAGGTCTCTTAGGGATGATTGCTGCATTCTCAGGAAGGCAGCAGGCTCTGGTGTCATAATGATGGCACTTCCAGCCATGACATCACTCCCGGTGGGTCCTAGACAGGTTGTCATTCTAAAAAGTGGGTCATGGTGTCAAAAAGTTTGAGAACCACTGGTCTAGAATAAGCTGTGATTAGAAGTTCAAAACTTCCTCCCTTCCCTTTCAAACCTGAGGCTTATGAACATTATAGGGAACTATGACAAAACTGCAGTTCCATGTGATGTGTGTCTGCTTTTAGTCTAGTTTCTAAAACCTAGAAACTAGACCATTTCTTAGTTAATCTTTTTCTAAGAAATGCATTGTTTGAGGTCTCTTAGGGATGATATACATACTTAGAGGTCCATTTCTTGAATATGTGTTTTAGAATAAACAGGTTGGACAGCTAAAAAGCCTAATGCAAATGTTAGAAATATTCATAAGAAGGAATAATTCGTATGAAACTTCAAATGCTAATGAAAAGATGCCTTCAAGGAAACTAAGATACTGAGAATGCTAAATGAAAGGTGATAATTTTTCATGGACGGTGAGCATGTTGTTGACTTCAGTTAAACAAAATGTGAACAAGGCATCTGTTATTTATCTCATTCTATTTTATTAGGCAAAGCAACAGTTAAATCTGCGTACACACATGGCTGATGAAAACAAAAATGAATATGCTGCACAGCTGCAAAATTTCAATGGTGAACAGCACAAACATTTTTACATTGTCATTCCTCAGATTTATAAGGTATGTTGTCCTCTAAATCAAAGAAGACCTATTATGGAGCTGGGTGAATTGTGTTGCTGTTAGTTGTGTGCACGCGTGGGTTTCCAGTGACTGTTATACAATGCTGCAAAATGTTGTTTTGTCTGTGCATTGCGTAGAACACTAGTTGTAGTCGTTGTGACAGCAATGGTGAATGCTTACCTTAAATCCCATTGCTCTCAGGGGAATGTCAGCTTGTATACATAATGGAGTTCTGTTCCTACTGATTGTGGACCATGAATATGCATTCCCATCCAGGATTTTGTCTCTACCCACTTTTGTCACTTGCTTATGTACGATTTGGTATGCTTCATTAGGGGATGTCAAGTACTGCTAGCTGGCAGGTTCAGTGCTCTGTGGGTGGGGGTTCAGTGCATGCATGCAAATTCAGTATATTTTTTGTTGGCTTGCTACCTGTGCTGACCTCACTGTTTTTCTCCTGTCTCTTATCTACAATAATGGGGGTTGGCTATTGTTACTATATGACAATAGAGGTAATAAATCAGCATACTGAAGTCAAGACAAAACGCCCTTATGTTTGTGATAACCTGTGGTTGAAGCAACAAATTGACTGATTGCCTTTATTCCCTCTGCTGGGTTGCTTCTATCTGTGGCAATCATGCCTAAGTGCAGGGCTCTGAGTTTTGATTTTGAGAACTGGTGTGTTTTTTGTCTGGGGCTGGGCATGCATTTGGTTGTTGAGCAAAAACCAAAATTATTCCAGTGCAGTCAGATGTTTTTATTTAGAGAGTGAAATCAATGAAATCTTGAGCCCATTCTTTTGAGAATCCCAGAAAACCTTGCTACAAAACTGTGTCAGAAACACATGCACACAAACGTTGTTTGCACCCAGTTCATGGACTCCCTGAAGCCTGTCCATGAACTGTCTAAGGCAGCGCTTCCCAAACCTCTTTTATAAAGTCATGCCTTGTTATCCACTGATTTGGTATCCACTGATACTGGGGTCCACCTTTAAATGCCTTGGAACAAGGAAAAAAGATCAAAATCCCATTTCCTCCCTTCCTACATTCCATTAGATTCCATTATTCACCCCATCTAGTGGCCAAATGCAGTATAGCATTCATCCAATGCATTCTAGGGCTACAATGGAAGAACAAGAAACCTGGAAGAGGGTCTTTAAAGCTATTTTTCCTTTGATTTTGGTATTCACTAATTGTGGTATCCACTGGGGGTTCCAGAATGAAACCTATATTAACCTTTTAATACAACCTGCATTGACCTGTATTAACTTTTTAATTGATATTGTAAAGCTTCTTGAGCTCTTAAAGGAAAAAAAAAGTTGGGGTAGAAATGGGGTAGAAATTGTTTTAATAATACTATAATATGTAGTATTTGGTAATATATAGTACTATATAATGGTGAGGAAAATAAGTTATCAACAATGTAATGTGTAAACAAATATTTCCTGTTTTTATTTTTACATTTTCAAAGGAACAAATATATATATATATATATATAAATAAAAAAAAATCTGGAATAGATTGTGTACAGTGTGTTAATCCTGGCCCTTCTAAAAATAAATGTTTCAATACAATGTTACAGAATTTAGTGTCTACAGTTGTGCCTGTTTTCAAACAGATATATGAAGATGAGTGTGCAATTGATGACATGTATTTAGAATAATTTAAAATATTTATAAGCATATGTTTTCCCTGTCAGTTCAAGTAGAGGAGAAAATAGATGAACCTGTGTAGCTTCTTGCAATCGTATTTGCTTTAAGAACTCTAATTAAAACCAGGTTCTTAGGAGCATGCCAGGGCTCACACTAGCCTGCTTAGACAACACAGCACCAAACCTGGGTTGAGGAAAGGGGTGGGAAAAGCCTGGCACTGCCCTGTGCAGGCTCCTGAATTTTGGGGTGCAATCCTAACCTGGCAGAGCACTCTTGCACCGGACCAGCGCTGTCGCAAACATGCCATAAGGCTCATCTGCTCCATGGATTTGGTCTCTGGGTCGGCACAAGCAGCAGTGCCAGCGCCCATGTGCTAGCGCACCTCTGTCCGGTTGGACAGTGGTCCAGTGGCGGCTTAGCTGTGCCAGCACAGGGCCGCTCCGAGGGCATGCCACAGGCAGATGGGAGGCGTAGCAGGGTGGTGCCATGGACGGAGACAGGAGACAGCTGTTGGGCCGTATTCAGACCTCTATCCCAGGGCCGGCCGGCCCCAGTTCGGGCTGCTCTTGGACACATGGATCTGCACCTGCTCTTTTGCTGGCGCAGATCCGAGCAGCTCCATAGGGCTGGGTCGCGGGCTTACTCCGGGGTAAGGGGAAAATATCCCCTTGTCTCACGCTGAGCCGCTGCTGCCTCCTAACGTGGTTAAGATGCAGCCCAGCTGTGCCGGCCTTCCTATTCCAGTGCAGGTTAGGATTGGGCTGCCCATCATAAACATGTAGGCTGCTCAGCGCATGTTGATGAAAATATGAAAATGTGTTTTCTTTAGAGTTCACTTACCTTGCACCAGGTTGGGGACTAAAATTTTACTAGTTAAGTGCTGTCCTACTCGTTGCAGTTTTTTCTTTGCTTAATAATATGGTACAGCTAGAAGCAAGCAGCAAACTGTAAAATTGGTAGTACTTTAAATAAAATTGGAAGGAAAAATGATAGTAGTGTACTTACATACTACATACTATTCTCATACTGATGCTCGGGCTCTTTTCCTTACTGTAGCATCTTCAAGAAATGGATGAACGAAGAACCATCAAACTTAGTGAATGTTATAAGGGGTTTGCTGATTCTGAGCGCAAAGTGATTCCAATAATCTCAAAATGTTTAGAAGGAATGATCGCTGCAGCAAAATCGGTGGATGAACGAAGGGTAAGTTGAACCAAACGCATTTATTCCCATTGTGTTTCCCTTTCACAATGCATATGCACAGAAATACATTATAAGCAGTGGTGAGATTCAAATAAATTAACAACCGGTTCTGTGTCCTCCTTTCTTTGTACTGCTTCTTACTACAGCACTACTTTTTGTATATCAATAAATTAGCAACCGGTTCTGCAGAACTGGTGAGAACTGGCTGAATTTCACCGCTGATTATAAGTATTTTTGCAATGTGGCAGATTTGCGTCCGGTAGACTACAAAATGAATTTGCATATTCTAAAATATCGGAATTTCATGCTGATGTCAACATTTCCTTAAGACAGGGAAAGGCTTATGTTGAAGAGAAACAGAGTTAGCGGTTAAGGGGCTGATACACCAAAATTCACTGAGGAAGACTAAGGGCCCAATCCTATCGGGCATAGTGCCTGTGTTGCAAAAGGTGCCATAAGGCACCTACAATGCCAGCGGTAAGTCATTACTGCCAGCGCTGCGTGACTGCCCGGCTAATGCCCACCTCGTGCTGCCCAGAGGTGGCAGAGTGAGCTGATGAACAGTTAGTGCACCAGTTGCTGGCGTCACTTCCTTTTTGGGTGGGGCGGGAAGGTGTTCTTGGGCAGGGGGTGGGACGGAGTGGGGGTGGGACCAGTGCAACTCTCACCGCTGGTTCCTGACATCTGTAGGGCCACGCAGCCCAGCACAGAGGCGAGTAGATCGCTCACCCGCTTGTGCCCTTACCGTGGGGAAAGGGGACGAATGTCCCCTTCTCCCATGGAGCCTGCTGTGGCTGCCTGGCTGCTGTGGGATGCAGCAGTAGCCGCCTCGCTACTGCTGCTCAGTTGGGCAGCTCAGGACTGAGCTGTTTGTCAGCAAGGCTTAAACTTATGCGATCCCTGATTTCTTGTTCTGTAACGTCTAAATAAACTGAGATTGCTTCAACTGTGATAATGTTGTGGAGGGAACAGACAGTGCAAGATGACCCATCTTATCAAAAATAGAATTTGGACATTTCTGTGCCTGGGGCATGTGCAAATCTGACTCTGTATTGGAGGCTTGTGTTTGTGTCTATCTGAGGAAGTTCCATATTGTCCAAGATGGGAATGTTTAAGGACAGGACATGCAGGGAGCTTGCATTTTCTGTTCTCTCTGCACCAGTATCCTGTCTCAAACCACTCAAGACAGTCCTACAAAACAAAAGCCCATGGAAAATATGTCTGTAATTGATCTAATTCTGCCTGGATAAACAGTTATTCCTGGAGGTCTGTTCTAAGCCACGCATGTTAATGTCTGCTGCATTGTTAACTATAGCTGCAATTAAACCATTAGTTCTATGTGTAATCAGTTTACAAACATCCTATCTCTCCCACCAAGGACTCGCAAATAGTAATAGACTCCTTCAAGTCTGGTTTTGAACCTCCTGGAGATTTTCCATTTGAAGATTATAGTCAGCATATTTATAGGACCGTTTCTGATGGAACAATCAGTACACCAAAGCAAGAAGGGATGAAAATCGATGCAAAAACCACTGTGGGCAAGGCGAAGGGCAAACTGTGGCTTTTTGGAAAGAAACCAAAGGTAAAAAAGAAATCACAAACATAGTTCCCCATGACTACGCTCAGAATTTTGTAATTTGCAGTTAGCAGATCGAAGGTGGTTCTGTTGGATCAAATAAATAAGTATTGTTTTGATCCTTTCTAGTTTCTGAAGGGCTCGCTTATGCATAATTTAAGTGCTCTGAACTGTCTCTTTGAAAATGAATTTGAGTATGATCCATTATGCAGTTGGTGTTCTGACCTCTTCGCCTTCCACAAGCAATAGTCCAGAAGCCAAGCCCTGGCAAGTCTGAGCAATGTCCAGGGGGCAGAATACCACACAGGTAACAAGGCTGTTGCAGCTAGTTTGAGTAATCCACAGAGCAATGGGCCAGGAGCGCTAAGCCAACGGGAGCGTGTTCCTTACATGTCTAGACACAGACCTGAGTGGAACTGCGGCAACTGCTCTGACCTGTTGCAGCAGCCTCTGTGGTTGATGGACCGTTGGGCCATGGCAGTGTCCTGGCACCAGATATGCTTGGATTTGCTGGGGCTTGGCTGCTGATAAGGATCTTGGAAGGAGATCAGATAACTGGAGCACATTAGGGCTCCAGTTTTAATATTGCACCTTTTTAATATTTCAATTTCAGCTCTATTGTGGGTGTGGCTCATTCAATTTTTTTTGTGTGCTTGTGGGGTTCTGCTTGCAGTAGTGCAGATTCCCAATCCACCAAGCATAACTTAAGGAACAGATTGTTCGGGAGAAAAAAAGCCTTGTGTAGATTAGCGGTCTGAAAATGTAAAAGGAGGTATAAAGGCTGAAAGGGAAGTAAATGTTCAATGTCTTTGCACATTTGAAAGAATGGAAACGTGAAGGCCAGTTGCAGAAGTTCTTGTTTTGGGGATGCAGCAAAGTATATATGTAATCTTTCATCTTCATTGTCCTCATGGAGGAACACATAGTGGAGTTTTGCACATTATATAGAGTTAAAAGTGATGCTCCTTTGAGTGGGAAAACTCTGTGCACAGTTGTATGTCACAAGCACAGGGAGAATGCCCAATCCCTCTGTTACTGTTCAACCATTGCTAGAACAGCATGATTAGGAACAATTTCTCTTTGCCTCTTATCCCTCACAAACAAAATAGAATTTACTTTGGTTCATAACTCTATTGCATATCATACTTCAGTATTTGTGTTATATTAGAAATGCTTTATAGGCTAGTCAGGAGGTTAATTAGCCCTGTCCTGTCATATGACAAGCAGGGTCTCCTCTAAATAGTGTCAACAAGTCATGACAGGCATGACTTCTGTCTTCCCTGCTGCTGGGGAGTCTTCTTGTAGATTCCTGCGTCCACTGGAAAAGATTCCCCAGGGACACAAAGAATAACCAAGTTGTTCCTCTCAAATCAGCCCTGTGGGAGATGGTCCTTTTTTTCTGTGAAGGCCATATCAGTGCCACCTGCCATAAAGGAACCACAAGTGGCTTCCTGGAAGTTGATGGGACAAACAGCACAAATCCTCTTCAAAGAGCCATCAGTTGGTGGGGACGGTGAAGGTCATTTCTCCTACGGAAGAGCAAAAATTGTACAATGAAAATATCGTCAGGATGGCATCCACATTCAGTGAGCATTTTCAACACCAAGTAGGGTCAGTTCTAAGGAAGCTTAGGGAATCCATTGCTATCTACATCTCAGAGAAAAGTGGTTGTACAATTGTTGCAGTCCAAGATTGCCAGTTTACATTCCAGGAGTGTCATTTGAGGACGTTACAATGGTGGCACTTCCTGCTTGATTATGTCACTCCCAAGTATGACATCACTTCCGGTAGGTCCCAACATGAGTGCCATTCTAAAAAGTGGGTCCCAGTCTAAAAAGTTTGAGAACCACTGTTCTAATGGATACAGAAGTAACTTCTCACATTTGAACAGACAATCCTTAAAATGTCCTAGGTGGGTTTTTCTAATAAAAACAAAATCATTATGTTTCCATCCCATTTAAGCAAGGCTACTATCTAGAATTATACCTTCAGAGTATAATATATAGAGAAAAATGCCAGATGAACGCTGTGAAAGGACATGAGCTCAATAAGCAGAGTCCCTTCTCACCTTTTAATGTCCACAATATCAACATCAGTCCTTCATCCAGTGCTCGTAAAAGCAGCCTCAACATGCATAAGTGCCTCAATATCTGCAAAACTGACATTGAAACGTCTCCCGATGCCCCCAGTGATGACATTGGAACACCTGTAGTGTCACAGACTACCACAAGTATTAGAATGTCATATGCTTGGTTCAGTAACATCTAAAGACTTAGATGCTCAGGCTTTCATCCCAGTAGAGTAGACCAACGGGCAATTAGAATAGTCAGGATTGGCTGTACCATAGAATTTACACATCTCCTACTATTGGGTATGTTCCTAATCCATCCTAGACTCTGCTAATTGAAATGGATGCTGTTTTCTAGAAAGGAACTATTGAAAAAGTTCCTCTCAGTCAACATCACTGGAGATTCTTCTTGAGGTATTTTAAGATACAAAACAGAGACATAACAGTAGCCTGCATCTCATACTGTATCTAAGGGATGTCAACACCTTTATGCAGACAGATAAATGGCAAAGGATCTTATTGTTGAACATCTTGTCACTTATTTGTAGAAGAGCCTGATTCACAACCATAAACCTGAAGGGATGCCTACCTCTGTATTACGATATGACCATAACACTGGAAGGGCTTGTTTTGTAGTCTGCGCTTGGTAGTGTGGGCTGAGCATTTTCAATACTGAGGGCTCTCATATGCACCAAGGGCCTTCATTAAGTGTATAGCTGTAGTTGCTTTGTTCCTTCAGTGTCAAGAGAAAATGAGAATTATTTGCACCTTAATAAGTGTGATTTGAGTCATGGATTTAGCCCGGCACAGTTAGGCCAGCAAGGTTTGGCCGGTACAAGGGCCACCGTAAAGAACGTTTGGACCATTTTTTGAGTCAAAGAGGCCAGCACACAGACGTGCGCCATCCTCTCTGACTTGAAGAGTGGTCCAAACATGCTTTACAGTGCCCCTTGTGCTGGCCAAACTTTACTGGCCTAACTCCGCTGGCCTATCTCCAGATAAGGATTGCACTCCAAGAGTTGTTCATGGAGCTGGGGATTTCAAGAACATGGTAGACACTCTCAGCAGAATGGAAGACAAGGTGATTGCTTGCTGACTTTTACAGTATTACTCTTAATGGCTGTCATTTCACCATAGAGGGCCCGTGAACTGTAAGCGCTATGCTCTGACCCTCCATTTGTCAGATTCTACCTGGATTACATTGTGACTTTTCTGCCCCAAGTGGTTGCTACTTTTCCTATTAACCAGGGTATAGTGTTGCCAGTCTTTTTCCCGAGTATGACTTCAATGAGGGAAAGAGCTTTTGCATGTGATGGACATTAAGCAAGCCTTTTCCTTCTATGTTGATAGAATTGCATCATTTCAGGCAGACACCCGGCAGTTTATATGCTACCAGGGGCTATATGCAAGAGTAAAACAGTTTCCACTGAGCATCTAGCTCACTGAGTAACTAAGGCAATTGATCTGGAAAGCCAGTCGACTAAAAAGGAACCACCAGACCCTTGAGAGCTCACTCCACCAGAACAGTGTCATCCTCGGCTAACAGCAGAAGTGAGATGTCCCACTTCCGGAGCTCTTCAGAGCAGCAACGTAGTCTACACACCATTTACCTTCATTAAATGTGATTTCCTGGACACAGGGTTGAGAGTTGATGCCTTATTTGGACACAGTGTTTTGCTGGTAATCATGTTGTGATTTGCCCTGCACCCACTTCCAGGAATGGAGGAAAGCAGCTAGTCCTCACTAAGTGCAGCTGCAAATAAGTTATGAAGGAGGACAGGTTGCTACCTGCAACTCTAGTTCTTCAAGTGGGCATCGGTGGGTGCCATCCTAACCAACTTTCCAGCACTGACATAATGGTACCAGTGGGGCATGTTCTGCATTCTGCAGTGGAGTAGTACTCACGGAAGCCTCCTGAGGTAAGGGAATGTTTGTTCCCCTTCCTCATAGCTGCACTGCCCTTATCCCAGTGCTGGAAAGTTGGTTAAGATTGCGCCCTGTGAGATGCACAGCCCACTCACCTGTTCCTGCAGCACACCAGACTCCTGTACCTGGCGCCCCTCTTAGGTAGGAAATTTGAACCAGGGAGTGGTCCTCAGAGAAACTGAGGGACTGGGCATTCTTCCCATAGTTCCCATAGCTGAGTCACACAACTGTGCTCAGGGTCTTCCCACTCAAGCGCAGAGGCAGAACCGTTTTCAAAGTTCTGGAGGCTTTCAAGGTTAACTCTGCACAGACACGGAACTCCACTATGTGCATCTGCACAAGTTGCAGTTCTAGAACTTGAGCTAAGGGTAAGCCACCTGTCCTCCTTTTCTAGACATTTTAATGTTTAATGGAATGTGTTGTTTAAATGCATATAGAATACTTTAATGCTTTAGATAATAGGAACGTATTATTTGGCTGGATATGCATGATACTTCTCTACTACTTTATTAATGCCCTTAGTTCCGTGGCAACCAGTATACTGAAGAAATGTAGCATTATAGGGAGATGTTATCGTTAACATTACAGCAGAAAGGACAAATCTTCTTAGTTTGGGAGGGAAAGCCTTTTTGTGTTCCTTTTACACTATTTCCCCATCCTCATGTATACCCTTGTAAATTACAGAAACGTAAACTGCCAAAGCCTGCTATATCCCCTTTTGTATCTATATACTGTATACACTGAAATACATGATTGAAAAAGCTACCCCTGAAAGGCTGTTCTGCTTCTTTTGAAAACCTGCAAAAAGAATGTTTAGCATTATCTAAGATGATTGCAAAAATTCTCCTCTTGTCTTCCTCAAATGCTTGCCCATTCTGTGGTGTTCTGATGGTGGATCTTCGGGAGAAATAAATGATATGGTTTGTTTTCTGTTGAAAGAAAGAAACAAAGACAGAATTTGCGGAGCACTTTGAATGTTCGCCTTATTTGTTCTTTTTTTTTTTTTGTATTTCTGTATCAGCCACAGTCCCCACCCCTTACCCCTACTAGTATATACACGTCCAGTACTTCTAATGGTTCCCAGTATCCCATATTCTCCATTGACCAAGTACATTATTGCATGAGTGAAATAAAAACAGGGAAGCCCAGAGTTCCTTCTTTCAGAAGCCTCAAAAGAGGGGTAAGTTCTATAACGGGTTGTAGGTGCATGACAGCGTTATGAACAGTGTGCTGTGGTGTGGTGTGGCTTTTCCGACACTCTCCACCCTCATTCTCCGGCTCTCTGCTATCCGTGATCTTTTGGGGTCAGTGTGCTTTGTTGTGTGCTGTGTCATAGTTGCCTTGGCTCAACAGGTTCAGAATAGCTGGCTCTGAGAAGATGAGAGTTATAAAGAAGGTGCTGGCTACATGCTTTCATTATTTTCTGATTCACAGCCATAAGTGTGCTTAATGCGTAATGCATTTTGAGCAAGGGGGATTGTAAGGAAGGAGGGGAGGCTACTGTAAAATACATTTTTTTTTTGCTTGTTTTGCTGAGTTTTCTAACCAAGACATGTGTAGATTTTTCTCTCATGTGTGAACGACTTTAAAATTTCACACCAACAGCCGCCTAGATATTTTTCTGATATGAATATCAAATTATTACGGAAAAGCCATGTTACTTGTTGCATGGTCAGTCTCACCCTAGCCCCCTTTTTGCCTCTCAAATCCTGTGAAAGAGCTAGGGTAAGAGATACAGTCTGGCCCAAGGATTGCTCAGTAAACTGTGTGGCTGAGCAGGAATTTGCCTTCCCCAGATCTACGTAGTCCAACACTGAAACAATCACGCTGTTTTATTGTGTGAATGGTGAATCAAGTATCTGAATCTGGGCTTTTCAGTGTAGGTGCCCAAGTTAGAGGCATTTTGTTCTGTCATTCACCTGTGGTGAAATGCTCGCCTCTTTTCGACGCTAGTATTTGTCACGTTGTGTACTTTGTTCCACTTGGGCAGATGCCAAAATCATAGGATCATTTTCTTTTTTCTCTGTGCTGACCTCCACATAACTGCCCTCTAGTGGCCATTAGAGTTAGCTCTTTTCCAACCAGCCGACAGTCTATGTACTGGTACAACATTATGAGAGTACTCATTGTGAAAGGACTGTTTTTAATTATTCAAACTCAAATGATTAATTTGACTTGCTTGTTAAGCCAGGTTCTCAGAGCAAATTGCTTCATTTTGAAGATAAGAGTTGTACTGGCCCATATATAAACAACTACTTTCTGGGAAATGGAACTAGGGAAAAAAACCCAGCCTCCTTGCCCATCTCCGGCTTAACTGATACAGTATGCCGTAACTACAAATACCTAAAACATTGTTCTTTTACTTTAAAGTATTATGATTAATTTAAATGGAGTGTACTTTGCCTATAATGGTTAATTTATTTTTGCTTCCTGGAGGGTTTTTGTTGTTAAACTGCATTTCATCAATTATGGATTATGACTAAATGCCACTTTCTGAGATGTATTGGGGAAATGCACTTACTCGTTAATAATGGCATATTCTGCAGATGGAATTTGTTCTAGCAATTGAGTGATTTTCTAGCAACATTCATTATGTCAGAGATAAATGAGCTAGCATCACCTCCTACTGTCTGTGATATACCTTTTTTCATATTTGTCAGGTTAAAGTGCTGGCCTGCTAATAATCAGAACTTTGGATACACTTGCCAAAATATACTTTTTTATTAGAAACAAAACTGAATGCAGCCTAGTTTTCTATACCAGCTGTTTCTGGGCTCTGTTGATCTAAAGAAAAGTGATTGTGCTGTCCAAAGTCCAAAAATATCATAAGCAATGCCAGTTAATGATTGGAAGAGTTCTCAGTGGTGTGGATTATATTGTGTTCAATTTTGCTTTATGCTCCCGTTAGCTTATCTATTGGGTTAGTGTACCACAACTAAGTAACTTCTCCGGCTTGTCATCTGTGCCATAATTTTTATTCTGGGTTCAAAAGTTGGTTTGTTTTTTTTAATGCTGCAGAACTTTGTTCCTAAGTGCTGTCTGAATATATTGCCTAAATTATATCTCACCCTATAGTTACTTAAGTCTCCTATTCTGCTTCCACAGTTATGAATATTTTAGTAGCTTGGATTTTATGGTAAAGGAGACATTGTACGATACGATAGCTTTGGCAAAAGTGCTTTTCTTGGTGCAGAAGAAATGGAAGAAGCTAAATGTGGTGAAATTGTTTCTAATTGCTTCTAATGGTTTCCCTCACTTCCATGAGCATTCAGAATTAGCCATATTCTGCCCTAATATTGGATCTTGTGCTTGCATGGGAAATCCACAGATAATGCCCAGGACAGGATGCATGCATTCAGGTCACTGAGAGGAAGAAACATCCACCCCTGTTGGCACTGTAATTTTTTTTTACTAATTTTAAAAATAGTAGTAATTATTAGTGCAATAACAGAATCTGATTCTTGGCAAGCCAGTTTGAGATTGACTGGAAATATGCAGGTCACAATTGTTTCTCCTTTCTTCTGTTGATTTTCTGGATATCTTTTGATGAGGGGGAATGCAGTGAACATCTTCTCAATAGAAAAAACGATGATGCCAGTTCTTCAGAGAAAACAGTTAGAGCCATAGTATAGAAAAAAATCCATAGGAAACTGGGAGTGAACCTGATTGACATTTATTTTAGTGTTCATTGATCACATTGGAGACATAGGATCAGTGAATGTGCTGAAATTATTGAATTCTTCTTCAACATTAGTCTATCAATCATGTGATGGTTGAAAGAGACAACCATATCTCTAGTTGATTTAAAAAGCAAGTTAGTCCAGAGATGTGTCTGTGAAGTGCACAAACACTTATTGGCATGATCACCTAATCCTTTCTTGCACAGAATCCCCAGTTAGGGATTTTGGTGTGAATGCTGCTTAAAAATGCTGCTTATTTGGAAAAGCAAATAACACAGGAGATAATTGCTGTTTTAGTCAGTCTTGTGCCAACCTCCCAGTCCTAGAATTTGATGAAAGAAAGTGCTGGTGGGTACATCTTGATCATGTTCTGTAGCATTTTACAGTTGTTTTATAATCCAACCTCTTGTTTTGTGCTTATGAAAACTGTATTAAATTTTCCATGCTGTGTATTGATGGACTGTTGCCCTAGATCTCATGCGTTCAGTGCATGTAAGTAACTCCACATAAGAGAGAGCTGCCCTGCCTATGTTCATGAATTGGGGAATGCCCTGTAGAAAAAATAGGGATATGTGCATATTGGAGCCCTACAGAAGCTTGGATCATGCCATACATGTCCATATTCAAGGCTTCAGCTATTTCACATTTTATAATTTATTACTAATGTTTTTATACTTTGTTTTCAGGGGCGGGGAGGGGGATACCGCTAAAATATTCAGAACGTGGCACAGCGATGGAACAGTCTGTTGCTATGCAACTGAGCTGCAGATCAGGACTTCTCTAGGTCAAATCTCATTTCAGGCCTTTCAGTCCCACACTTGCTCAGCATCTGCTCTCCAGATGCTGTACAAGGATAACAACACATGTTTTTTTTCAGTTTGTAAGCCCCCCCCCCCACATAGGAACGCCACTGGGTCAAGTGTTGCAGGAGCACCTGTGTAACGTGGCCCCTCCCCGTCGACTCCAGAGCCATTCGCGGCTCAGAAAGCAAAGTCTCTGAGCCAGGTCCCTGAACCACGAATGGCTCTGGAGGTGGGGGGGGGACCAGGTTACACAAGGGCTCAGGCTCCTGCAATACTTAGTGCTTTACCCCCTTGTAGGAATGTCACTGTAAGGACCATTTCAAGATAATATATGCGAAGCGCTTTGCTTACTCAAAGTGCTATATAAATGTTGTTATTAAGTATTCGATCTATTGCAGATCGTTCACATTTCCTGCACAAAATATTGCTGTAGGGCAGGATGGTCAAACATAAGGCTGAGTGCAGCCTGTGGAAGTGCTTTACCCAACCCGCATGAAAACCTCAAAACCAACTTTCTAGCAGCACTGCTTCTACCAAAGCTTTGGGAGGGAAAGATGAAAGGAGACCTCAGAAGGCAAGGAAAGCTGTGGCGGGGGAAGGCTCAGACCAGGTTGAGTGAGAGGGGGGGCCTCCTTTTCAGCCATGCTGGTTCTGCTGGGAGGTCACTTTGCAGAGCAAACGTAAAGTGTCAAGTGATGCTTCGGTAGAAGCAGCAGAGCTGAAAGGGCAGCTTGTGTGATAATTGGACTCTCCCATATCTTGAAAAAAATAATCAAGACTTCTCTCTTGTCATTTGCAACTGATGAGTTCCTGTGTGAAGACGAAGTGCTTATTTCTGGCCATCATCTGCCTAATGACATCACTTCCTACTTAACAATGTCACTTCTGGCCCTCGCGATGAATGCCATTCAGCCTGCTGTACAGAAGAGTTTGACACCCCTACTCTAGACAGTTGAACAAGATCATAAATGTGAAGCTGCTTTCTGTCCCGGCCATCAGGATTCCATTCAGCAGCAGCTGGGTAGAGCAGAAAACAAATGAACTCTTCAGGGGCATTTAGTCTGTGGATGACATCACTTAGCTAAATGAAACAAATACAGCTGTGTGTTTTTGTTTTTTCAGTTAGTGCAAAGGAGTAGAGAGGGAAGTGTAGCAGATGTCATTTGGTACAAACAGTGATGGTGCAACATGGAAACTCACTTTCAGTAGACGTAGTGAAGATTTTTTATTGCTTGCTTCTTACTTAAAAATATATATCCAGTGTTTACTTTTTTTTGTTGCTCAGCTTACCAGTAAGGCAAAGATGCTGGTTTTAGACATTGATCCCAGTGTAAGGCTTGAGAAACTCATACAGTATCAGGGTGAATAAAATCATGCATTTGCCATGTGAATGGTGTCATTTGTCAGGGACATGGTTTTCATGTCCAGCTGGATGTTTAATTTTATATGACCTCTTCCTTGAGATGGGAGAAAGACTGCAAAAATCAAGCAAACTGGAGATACATTTACATGTGCAAGCATATGGTAGATGGGCGCATACTTTGCAAAGACTTCATCTCTCTCTCGCATGCGCGCACGCACGCACGCACGCACGCACGCACACACACACACACACACACACACACACCACCACACCATAAAGTGCGTTTGGACAACTTGCAAAGTCAGAGAAGCTGGCACACAGACATGTGCCATACTCCCTGACTCGGAGAGTGGTCCCAACACGCTTTATGGTGGCCCTTGTGCCAACCTAACTCCACATTAGGATTATGCTCTGACAGACGGAATCTGGGAGAATCATGAAAGGTTTGTTCTTTGGGCTTAAGTGAGAGGGAGCCTACTTTTTAGACTTAGGCCAGACCATTGCTGCCATAAAATGCTGCTGCTTTGTGTAGTGTTCTGTGTGCTTTGTTTCTTTTCAATGTAGAAATAAGTGTTTAAGCTATTATACCTCTAAAATTACACAATTGAATTGTGTCTGACATAATTGCAGGCCACTCTCCTTTGGCTTGGACTGCAGTTCCTTTTATCCATCCATCCATCCATCCATCCATCCATCCATCCATCCATCCATCCATCCATCCCAACACCATATATTCTGCAGTGCTTTAGTTGTTCAGGTATTTTATCTGAATCTGAACTTTCATTTAGGTCGCAATACTATGCGTGCTCATTTGAGAGTAAGCCCCAATGAAATCGGCGTGAATTACTTCCAAGTAAACATGCATAGTAAACCGAGTGGATGTTTTTATGCTCAAAAATAGTCCGAAATAATGGTTGGTAGCATGCAAATAATTTCCTGTTTCTTTCTGTTTTCAACTGAACTGGTCAGTGGTCGGGGAAGACGGTAAGGCGTGTGTGCTGATCTGTCTGCTGTACTTTATTGAAGTTGTGTCCATCTCATAGTTGCTTTGAGTCAGTTGTCGAGATGCGGTTTCTGAACACTTTGTCAGTCTTTGTCTCATAATCATTTGTGTTTGGTGTGAATTAAAGAGACTCCTAATTTGGCGTAGATTGATTATTGAGATCTTTTGTAGATACAGTAATTCATCCAACAGGTGAGGGTATATTCCTGTATTTACTGTATAAAATGAAAGCTTTCCCTCCAGTCTAGAACTACATTTGCACTCCAGTTTATGCAGCAAATACCCATGAGCTAGCCCCATGGAGGAGTCTGTCCTGTGCATGCCTGGAGCTGCCCCATCCACTGAAGTATGGACAAGAGCGCTATCTGAGTATTACAGCTGTTGCATTTTACTAAAGGCCAGCCCCCTGAATGGAAGTAACTGTGATGATGTCATCACTTCCCTGCAGTTATGTCCAGTATTATTGCATCGCCCTGAGAGCGGCCGCCTCTCTTCCCTTCTTAAAGGGGAAGAAGGCAGCTACCCTTCAGGCAGCATGGTCCAGAACCTCACTGAGACTAGCTACAAGCTCCGTGTAGCTCTGAAGGCAACTACCCTCTTTCCCTTTAAGAAGGAGGGAGAAGCGGCTGCCTTCAGGGCGCAGCCTTTTTTTTTAACCCAGTGAAGCTGGCTGCTGCCTTCCTTGAGTTAAGAAAAAGGGGGAGCAGATGGCCAGAGCAGCACAAGGTCACTATGGCTGCCCATCCCTTTTTTCCTTTTCAAAGAACCAAATGAAGCTGGTTTCTGGCTTTGTTCTGTTCAAAATAAAAGGGGGTGAGTGAGAAAAGGGGGGGGAGCTGAGAGGGGAGGGGAGGAGGTGCTCCAGGTATGCCAGTGACTTAATGTGCCATCCAGTGATGTCATTCAGGGGGAACGGACCAGAATGGGCGTTCCGGATCCTAACGGGCTCCGTGGCTGGTTCCGGGTTCCCGACAAGTGCCAATCAAAAGTGAGTTCCTGTTCCTAAATCATTTGAATGACACCACTGGTGCCATCCTTTCTTTTTAATGCTTGGACAAAAAGCTTGTTTCAAACTTTTAGCTTCCTTTTTAAAATCTGAGTTGCATTTTTGTTTGCACCACTCATTAGTTACAATAAAAATACTTTATCTTAAAACAATAGATGAAAAAACAGTATTAACCAGTTAGTACTATTATGCAAGATAATAAAACGTGCATATGAAGCTGAACTTCTGGGCTTACTTTACAGTAATTTTAAGTTAAATGTTTACAGCTGTCAAGATGTATTGAGGCTTTCTCAGTTTCTCTGAAATGTCACCAGCCAGGCACCTTATTGCTAGCTAGCTTTTAATCTCAGGTGTGAATTACTAATGTTTTTGCAATTTTGTCAGATGTTCTGTTGCTTGTAGAGGAAACTGGAAGAGGAAAAAAGAAATGGATTTGAAATGTGCTTCCTGTAACCTTTATTGTGGATAACAACATAATGAAATGTTTTTTTTAATTACGATAACACTGAGTTCAGTGCACAATAATTTACTAGGAAAGAGTGAAGACATGAGAAGAGGTTTTGTTTGCTCTTTTGGAGACAGAATAGTTTTCTTTGAAACGAGGTTCTCAATGTCCTTCCCTGCAAAAGTACAATGGAACTGAAGTGCACAGGTAATAATAAGGGCTTTAAGTTCCATTGATTAAAGTGGAACTTTCACACCTGGTGGTTTTGTTTTGTTTGGTTGCTGGATTGTGCTCATGGTGCCTCTTCCATGTCTGATGAGTATGCACTGTGTTGTGTAGAAGAAGAAATAAACAAAACCCTCAGAGTTAATCTCCTCTTCTTAAAAATGGTATTTCTTGAACGTCACAGACTTGATCTTATATGCTTGAGCAATCATGAGTTTAACACAAGGAAATCAGTTTAAGAGCACACAGGATCATTGTACTGTACTTGCATTTGTGTGACTTTGTTGAAACTTCGTAGCGCTAGCTCAGCACACTGAGGGCACAATCCCAACCTGGAGTTAGGCCAACCCAAGTCCCTTGTGCCAGTTCAGGGATGTTGCAAACGTGCCATAAAACACATTTGGATCACTCTGACTCAAAGACAGGTGGAAACGCTCTTTTCGGCACGTTTGCAACACTCCTGGGCCAGCACAAGGGTTAGGATTGCTCCCTAAATAATCTTTTTGTTGTTAAGGAATGTTTATGGCATCACTGCTATTCTGAAAAAAAATCAGTATGAGATTTTGGCGGCAGATTAACTTAATGGGTTTTATTGTTTTACAACCCTTTGAAACAGCTTTGTTAAGCAGATGGCAAGCCATAAGCACACACAGTCTTCTGAATTTCTCTTTAGCTTGTAATTACTGGTGGGTGCTATAGTTAATTTATTAAAACATTAATCACATGTGCTCCAGTAGGTGGATCTGTAAGTTTTTTCCTCCTGTTTATAGCTCACAACTTGCTAATTATGGTCCCAGGCAGCCAGTGCTGAATGTAGTAGAAGTTGCTTGTTTTAACCAGTGGAAGCAATGTTAAGTTGCATTTATATTGCACAGGAACATTTTATCATTGGACATACATAATTATTCTACTGCATAGGCCTTTGGCCAGTTTCTTGAGAGAAATCCAAAAGAGGCTGGACAGGTACCTCCTGGAGTTGCTCTAGGTGATTGCAAGGGATTGGTCTAGATGACCTCTGGAGTCCCTTCCAATTCTGTGATTCTATGACTCTATGAATCTGGATGACTTATTTGCAGTGAATGTGATGTATAACACTTAGATGTATGTTAGTATCTGACATGGGTGGTGACTTCTGACTCAGAGTATGCATGGTTGTTTCATGTTCCTTTTGATATGCCCTGTTATGTGACAAGAGGCCAGAGTGAATGTCCTTGAATGTAACCCATGGATGCTTTTGTGTTGACTTGCAAGACTTGTGATAGTCTCATGAGTGTTTCTTTGATGAGAGATCCTGCAAGGTGAGGTTAACTGTCTAGGGGTGCAAGCCTAACCTGTGTTCCAGCACTGTGGCATACAGTGCAGTAGAAGTCATGGAGGCCTCCTCAAGGTCAGGGAATGTTTGTTCCCTTACTTCAGAGCTGCATTGCCCTTACCCCGGTTCTGGAAGGTTGGTTAGGATTGAACAACAAAATTTAAAGAAGTAAATAAAAAGCAAAGTACAATCCACAAACTGTAATATTATGCCACAGAATGAAAGTCTCTGATACAAAAAAATATTTACTTGCCATCTAACGGTGGTCAGAGGCGCCCAAGTGGATCTGGCTATGGAAATCCGAAGGGCCTGTCTCTGTCTCTATCTGCCAAGCTCCTTCCTGTCTGTGGTGGACTAGAGAGCAGGGCATATGTGGCAGGTATGACAGGCCAGGCAGATGCCTGGAGGAGACGGCAGTCTTTACTTTAGCGGGTGACCACCAGCAAAGACATTAACTACTATTAAATCTAACCAGCGTTTTCCAAATAGGATGGAGAGTATGTGAGTAGGTGGTCTGTCTGACTGAGGGGAGTGTGGCACACTCTGTTGTGGGGCGTAGTGGTGGGGGGTTTGCATTTGTCTTTACGCTTGAAAATACTTACAGGCCCTTCCCTTTCTTTAAATGCCCAGGGCATCTGAGGCATAAAGCACTTTTCGTCAGTTTAGGTTGGTGCGCCAACTATGGCCCTTTCTGGAGAGGAGTTGCCTCTATGATTTTCTGTGCCCAAGAAACATATAGGCTTGGCAGTATAATGCACATGGGGCTGATCCTGAAAAATCTCTTGAATGCTTTAAGTCGGTGCAGCTAGGCTAGGCTAGACTAGACAAAGTTTATGTGAATTGCTAAGTTGGTCCCCTGCACATTTCTAAACACAATTGTGACACAGTTGTGACAAGTGAAAGAACTGGTCTTAAATCTATAAAGGTCTTCATGACACGGGATAAAGGTATTTTGAGGGTTGCTGCTGTACCAAGGTGATCCTGGCACCTTTTCTGGTGCCGTTCACCTGTGGAATGTTCCCTCTAGTTCTGTCTGCCAGCTCCAGTGTTTATGGCCTTCCCATGTCCGTAAAAGACGTTTGAATTTACCCAGCTATTTCAGTTCAATTCTTATGTTTTATCTCCTGTAGTGCTGAATTTCATTTGTGCTAGTTTGTCTCGCCTGCTGCTGTGCTGTATTAGTGTTTTGGTGTGTGTGTGTGTATGTGTGTGTGTGTGTGTGTGTGTGAGTGAGTGAGAGAGAGAGAGAGAGAATCAGGGTAAAAATGTTTCCACATCAAGAATAAATACAGGGTAAGCTAGTGTGTCCAAGTCTGGGTTAGAGGGTTCCTATGATTACCCTTGACTGTAGTTAATGATAGTGCTGCACAACATTGTGCCTGAGCACAATGAAAGGGAAGAGGTTCCTTAGTCCAGGGAGGGGTCGTGCAGAGGCAGCAGAAATTTCCAGGATTGATTTTCAATGTGCTCATTGCCATAAACGCGGAGCTAGCATTTTGTCCGTCTGCCATCCTAAGGCTCTTAGGATGACTGTAACTAAAACTTTGAGTTTGACTGTAACTAAAACTTAAAGAAACCCAAACCACATCCAGGAGTGATTTCTTCCCTAAAGAACCTGCATAATACCTTGAGTACCTTCTCATACCTTGAGTACAATGACAAATAAATTATCGATCTATCGATGTATTTATCTAATCATTGTTAGAATTTGAATGGACCTCTGGGCCACCATCTAGTCAAGACTGGTGCCTTCAGACAGGAATCCCTGCACTTAATGCAGTGGGTCAGAGGTGCATTTGGTTGCTGTTGGCAAAATTTTGCTTAAGATTCCTCTTCCGTAGCTTAAACCAATTAATTATTTTTCCTGTTGCCAGTACAGAGGAAGAATATTTATGGTAAAATTAATGCCTTTTGGAGCGCAATCTTAACTATTCTTCGAGCGCAATCTTAACCCTGAGTTAGACCTGTTCAAGTGACTTGTGTTGGCCCAGAAGTATTGCAAACACACTGTAAAGTGCGTTTGCTTTACTCTTGGAATCAGGGAGGCTGGCCTAACTCCAGGTTAGGATTGCACCCGCGGTTTTCTGCTTTTTCTGTCTGTGTTCCATAGTTTCTTGTTGGGTTCTGCCAATGCTAATAAAATATGCCTATCTTTTGGGACCCGTCTGACTGTCCTACTACCCTCCAAAAATCCCACTCCATTTTCCCCATCCACTCCTGAATGCAGAAGCACCCCTTGTGCTGCCTTGTCCTCAGCACTTTCTTATGGAAACATGCTGTGTCCATTCATGGCTCTTTTGTGGCCACCATTCTAGAATTGCTTCCTTGCGATTGAGTCATGCAGTTTAGTCTTTGTTGCTCTACACTGAATTTCTTTGGTTTGTATGCATACTTTCTCAGTTGTAACAGTCACACTAGGTTAAGTAAAACTTATATTTGTACCTTAGGTCTCATGTGCTGTTGAATCTTACAACTCAACATCACATGTATGTCAGATAATCCCAGAATAATAGAGAGTTTTGTGGTACTTTAAAGACTCAGTTATTCGTTGTATCATGAACTGTTGTGGGAAAGAGCACATCATCGAAAATCACTGCCTTTGCTACAACCAGCGAACATGATTACTCTTCTAGAATTCATCTTAAAATGATTTCTGCTTATTTTCTTCTTAATGACTAAAGGCTTTTAATGGATTCAGTTTATCCCTTCATTTTTAACTTTTGGGATTTCACTTAATAGCTTACCATTTTATTTGCTGAATTACATTTTAACGTGGTGATTCTAGATTTCGAATATATGTTTTTTTTCCTATTTAATCTTTTTTCTAAATTGATTGCTATCTCTTCAAGATTGTCCAGGATACAAAATTGATTATAATATGTGACTGAGGGTGCAATCCTAACCTGTAGTTAGGCTGGCACAAGTCCCTTGTGCTAACCCAGGAGTGTCGCAAACACACCATAAAGTGTGTTTGCACCTCTCTTGGAGTAAGGGAGGCCGGCACATGAATGTGCGCCATCCTCTCTGACTCCAAGAATGGCCAAAACGCACTTTATGGTGTGTTTGCATCACTTCTGGCCAGTGCAGGGGACTAATTCTAGGTTAGGATTGTGCCCAGAGTGACTGAGAGAACAGCAAGTGTTACCAAGACACAAATTCAGTTTGAGGTATTCATATCTGCCGTGATTTGCAGCATTGTTCTGTAACAGCTCCATTCTGCCACCTCAGTTGCCGAGCAAGTCCTGTTGGTTGTATGTGAGCTGCAGTGGATAGCTGCATTTTCCCAAATGTAAGAATGGTATTTGGCTTTTTTTTCAGGGTCCTGCGCAAGAAGATTTCAGCCACCTGCCCCCGGAACAGAGGCGGAAGAAGCTGCAGCAGAGAATTGATGAACTTAACAGAGAACTACAGAAAGAGACAGATCAAAAGTATTTTGTTTTTTGCTCTCAATCTTTTTTATCATTTGTCCTTGTCCTTATTTCTGTTGCTGAAAAGGCATTGCCTATTGAAGATACCTCTAGTCTGAAATTCAGTCTTAGCAGTGTATTTTGTCTTTAAATTTATCATTGTGGCTCATCAGTCTCTTAAACTTCGCACACATCTGGATATCTCCTGTGTTTTAAACAATGCTCCCTGCATTCTGTAGAGTCAGTAGGGTAAAAGGCAGGATGCTGAGGCTCATTGCTTTTTGTTGCCGCAATTAAGTATTTTCAAAGTCTTGTATGCAATAAGCCATTGTGCATGTTTCCTATAGAGACGCGCTCATCAAAATGAAAGACGTGTATGAAAAAAATCCACAGATGGGAGACCCAAGCAGTCTTCAGCCAAAATTGGCTGAGACTATGAACAACATGGACCGCCTCCGCATGGAAATTCACAAGAATGAGGTGACAATATGTTACAAAGTTCCTTGAGCTGTCTTTCATGAGAGGGCTGGTGTGAGGTTTCAGGGGCCAGGCATCCAAATGGATGAGAGGATATGTGCAGATGTGGGGAAATCATGGCTATGCCATCCCAGTTCCAACTCCCTCCATATTTTAAGCAGTTAGGCCAAATATTCCAATCCATTTCCAAAAGGGAGGGGTCAGTAAAAATTGCATGGAGAGCGGTGCCTGCAAGAGATTTCCTTTATGTTATTCAGAGCCTGCTTTGAAGCATGTGTGATTGTTTTAAACAGGACAGAATAGATGGAGAAGCATTGACCTGGAAACAGGCATAAGTAGTGAACTTATCTGGCCAAGTTTGCGGATGACACAAAACGTTTCCGGGTGGTGAAAAACAAGGGATTGTGAAGAGCTCCAGAAGGATCTCTCCAAGTCGGGGAAATGGGCAGCAAAATGGCAGATGCGTTTCAACGTAGACAAGTGTAAAGTGATGCACATTGGGGCAAAAAAACCCAAAACTTCACCTATAGGCTAATGGGTTCTGAGCTGTCTGTGACAGCTCAGGAGAGATATCTTGGGGTGCTGGTGGACAACTCGATGAAGGTGTGCGGCAGCAATTAAGAAGGCCAATTTCATGCTTGGGGTAATTAAAAAAGGGGTTGAGAATAAAACAGCCAATATTATCATGTCGTACAAATTGATGGTAAGGCCACATCTAGAGTATTGCGTACAGTTCTGGTCACCACATCTCAAAAAGGACATAGTGGAGCTGGAAAAGGTGCAGAAGAGAGCGACAAAAATGATTATGGGGCTGGGGCACCTCTCTTATGAAGAAAGACTGCAGCATTTGGGGCTCTTCAGTCTGGAAAAAAGGCGCCTGAGGGGGGACATGATTGAGACATAAAAAATTACGCACGGGAGGGGTAGAGTCAATAGAGGGATGTTCTTTTCCCTCTCTTACAATACCAGAACCAGGGGGCATCCACTGAAATTGAGTGTTGGGAGAAGTAAAACAGATAAAAGGAAATACTTTTTTACCCAGCGGGTAATTAAGCTATGGAACTCCTTGCCATAGGAGGTGGTGATGGCATCTGGCCTACATGCCTTTAAAAAGGGTTAAGTCCATCGTGGGCTATATGCCATGATGGGTGCAACCTCCTTACATTAATAGTAGGCTACTTCAGAATGCCAGGTGCAAGGGAGTGGCAACAGGATCTTGTTGTCTCATGCAGTCCCTGGGGCACCTGGTGGGCCGCTATGAGATACAGGAAGCTGGGCTAGATGGGCCTTCAGCCTGATCCAGCAGGGCTCTTCTTGTGTTCTTATGCCTAGAAAATAGAGCACTTACGGGAATATGTTGCATCACTTCATTTACCCAATGTAAAGGGAGGTGGAGAAGGGGTGCAATGGGGCAGGGGATTGGCAGAACGGGGGAGGCGACAGGGGCAGAGATTGGGTCAAGGAAAGGGGCTGATCCAAGAGCAGCAGCTTCCATCGCATCCTAGCCCCCTTTCCAGGTCTGATCTGCCTTCATGGGTCCATGCAGACTTGTGCCCGTGATAGCGCTGGGCCAGGAGCAAGCTGACCCACCAGGCTGGCAGGGGCTTACCCTGGGGAAGGGAACAAATGTTTCCTTCCCCTGAGGAGGCTTCTGGAGGCCAAAGCTCTCCCCTGGGATTCAGCCAGTGCCGCATGGATGCCGCTGCGTCGCCATGTGGGGAGTCAGGTAGGACTGGGCTGTGAGTTGCAGAACGTCCAGAATAGTTAGATAAGTAAAAGAAATTGGAGTCCTTTTTACGGAGCAAGGGCACAGGGGACTTGCCATCAATTCGGTCGTTAGAAGTTTCCAAATAATCAACTTGAATAGAGTTCGGTTTTAAGACCAGGTACGAGATGCATGTCTTTTGTTTGGACGTCTTGAGGAATCAGTGAATGACTGTGACTGTTCTTGACACTGAAATTCATTACTGCGTTTGGACTGAAAATGTCTGGTGAGAATAACTGGTGCCGTGTGATCACTGCTCTTTCTTAAGGCCTGGATTTCTGAAGTTGAAGGGAAAGTAGCTGCAAGAGGAGACCGAAGGCACAGCAGTGACATCAACCATCTTGTAACCCAAGGAAGAGAGAGGTCACTATTTTAAACTTATACTAGTGTGTTGTGGGCTTGTTTCTAGGTTCCTGAAGCAGCAGTCGTGGTGTCCATCTGGAACTGGAATAAACAAAAAGTCTGCCTTTTTTTCCAGAATCACCAGAAATCCTGTTTCATTTGGCTCCCATGTCTTTTTGTTGAATTCACAGTGATCTAACATGTGTTAGGTTGTATCCTGCCTGTGGTGGAGCACAACCCCATCACCAAAAGCTCCTTCTGATTGTGGAAGAAGCATTGCACTCTTGCAGTCACCTCTTGCATACGTACATCACTCCTTCGATGCGCTTCTTGCAGCATAGCAGAGCTTTACCAGAAGTTCGGAATGCTACTGACTACATGAAAAATGTTTTATATCAGGTGCTATTGCTGGAAAGAGCTGGTGGTATCATAGATAAAGATCTCCTCCCTTCACCGCCCCCAGCTGAGATTTGCAAAGAAAGCCTTGCACCAGGCCCCTGCATCACAGGATATGCCATCCCAAAAAGGCAGGACCTTTTTCGGTGTGGCCCCAGTTTCCTCCAGGTGCTTCTTCAAGGGAGGAAAGTGAGTATTGGCACTCACATAAGTGGCACTCACTCACAATGCAAAGGGCATACAAAATGCCACACACCTGTGTCTGGCACTGTGAAGGTTAGAAGGCGTGTGGCATTTTTGTATGCCCTTTGCATTTTGAGTGCATTTGTACAGGTGGGAGAAATCAGTTATAAAGAAATAAAAACACACAACACCACTTTCTGCATTTCTAATTTTTATAAAAGAAACCACAAAACCAAATCTGTGAAAAAATAAAACTGGTTTTTATTTATTATTTAATGGCGTGGTGCATGAGTAATTACTGTGGCAGTTTTTGCTGACAATATATCACCTACTTAGTACACTTTTACAGTTATTATAATTAAAATGTAAGTTTTTAATAAAAACACACAGCACCGCTTTCTACACTTCTTACTTTAGAAAACACCAAAATCCGTGGAAAAGTAGAACTGTTTTTTTCCACCAGTAGCCACTGCAGTTTCCCTTTGATACAGTTTTGCACATAAACTACTTTGATGTAACATATTTGGAGTGGTAGTTTGTATTTTAATAAACAAGCAAGCATAAATAAATAAATATCCTAGAGGCATCATTAGGAGGAAGGAGTGATATAATGATATAAATAGTGGTGACTGGCATCTAAAAATGTAATGGGATGCAAGGCCCCGTCTACATTCACCTGAAATTCTTTCAGTCTCAGCTACTGCCCCAATTTAAGGTATGCCTACTTCAGAAACAAGGATAGAACTGGGAAGGGCCCAGCAAAGACCCAGGAGTAAGATATTTCTTTATTTGGATTACTGCTCTGAAAATTTTAAAGCACATAGATGCAATCTGCTCTTATTTAGGTAGTAGATGGGAAAGGCCCTGACTCAAGAAAGCAATCAGGGGTCTTCTCACTTCAGGACATTTAAGTAGCATGAACGCAGTCTTTTTCTCCATTCTTGAAGCCACACTTGGGAAGGACAGTGCAGAACAGAGGAGAAAGTGATGACAGGGAGCATGGGTCTGTTGTGGCAGTAGAGTATTTTTAAAGGAGGATTTTAATGCTCTGTCATCTTGTGATGTGCTTACCAGATGGAATCGGAGAATTCCTTCACCTCCAAAGACCAGCATATTTATAGTATGCCTATATGAGAGTTTGCTGTATGCCTATATAATTGATCCATGGGCTTCTTGGTTAGGAAATGTAATGGTTCCTTTTTTTTAACGATTTCATTGTAGCCCTGAGGGGAGCTACACAGATGATGCAAATCAAGAAGTTCGAAGTCCACCCCAGCAGCACGGCCACCATAATGAATTTGAC
Source organism: Lerista edwardsae (assembly GCA_029204185.1). NCBI lineage: Eukaryota > Metazoa > Chordata > Lepidosauria > Squamata > Scincidae > Lerista > Lerista edwardsae. The sequence goes on from JAJKFI010000065.1 coordinate 6,259,992, forward strand.
GATGAATTTGACGATGAAGACCCCTTACCGGCTATAGGGCACTGCAAAGCTCTCTATCAGTTTGATGGTAAGGTTTATTTATAGTCAATTTTTAGCAAAGTCTAGATATTTTGATAATTGTGGATTTTTTCCCCTTGCCTAAAAAAATTGTCTGCACATAAACTATTCTAGCAGCTGGTGAAGTTCTGGGAAATCATGTCATAAATCATTTTTGTTTAATGGCAGAATAATACTTCCGCATTGTAACAGAACAAATATGTCAGATTAGAAAAACAGCCACTGGCATGCGTTCAGCTTTACAACAAGGGACCAGATTTTTTTTGTTGGCCTACATTGGGAACATATGTTGGACTGTGCAGATCTGACGTTTCCTCCTGCGAATGGAAAATAAATGTGCTGGGAAAGAGAACTTGCCTGAAATCCCATGGAAGCTGCAACAATATTTTTTTGCGTGCTCCTAGGTCACAACGAAGGTACCCTGGCAATGAAAGAAGGGGAGGTTCTGTACATTATAGAGGAGGATAAAGGGGATGGCTGGACAAGAGCTCGAAGGCAGAATGGAGAAGAAGGATACGTGCCAACTTCCTACATAGATGTAACTCTAGAGAAAAACAGTAAAGGTGCAGTAACCTATATCTAACTTCTGGTCCGTCAGCTTACCGGTGAACATACCTTGATGAATTCTGCAGCATACAATTGGATGGAAAGTGTTACAGTGTTTAAAGAGACCTGATTAATTGTGTTGTTCACTATGTGAGCTCATCCTGAGGCATCACTCTTGAAACTGGGAAAACTTCCATGCTTCAGTTGGTCTGTTCTGCTCCTTTGGCCAGTGCCATGTCTGTCTGGTTGCTCTTTCTGTCTTTATCTGCTTGAGGGCTTTTACGTATTCTCTTTACAATCAGTGATCAGGTCACCCAATTCTATTGGTTTTCTTAATTGTTCTATTTGTGTTTTTATTTTATTTACTTGCTTGGAGATATTTTAAATGGATAAATTGATTTTATTTTAAAGATTATGTCACTTTATGACTGTCCCTTACCTGCCACCCCACCTCAAATTCCCAGAACAAGACCCAGTTTCAGAGTGTAGCTAAGTTCCTCTGCAGAAAATGGCCTTGTTCCAAAGAAGCAGGAAAGGAGATCTGCCTTTTCTTTTTTGAACTGAAGTCTCTTTCTGACCCTTGTGGTTCATTAAAGCAAGAAGCCATTTGCAAGCAGCTGCAGGGGGGGGGGGGGAGGTTGCAGCCAGCGTTTTCTAACATTCCTGCTCTGTAAATATTTTTTTGTGGCTTTTACTTTGATAATCAGACTTGCACTTCCATACTTTAGAAAAGTAGGAGGAGATTCAGAAAGTGCTCAGCAAATTGTTGAGGGATTCTGTGTGATGAGCCATCCTTTTTGCTTTCTTTCAAGAAAGCGTTGGGGATCTTGAGTACTTCTGGCTAGGTTCAAACATAACAGCAAGCCATGGTTTGGTGTAATGAGCATGTGCCATGGTTGAGCATATGCTGCTCCATGCAAGAGAACAAAGGTTTAAAGCTTCCATTTGTGGCTTGTGACAAACTATTGTTTCCTATTGCATCAGGTTACAGAAAATGGTGATTCCTATCTGCAGACAGAGTGGGAGTTTTCAGTTTGCTGCAAAACATAAATGGAAACTTTAAACCAGAGGCAGATCTACAGGGAGGGCAAAGCTCTAAGTGTTGCAAGAAGCCTTACCCTGTCATGTAAATCCCTCCTCTCCCTTGCTGCTGTAGCCAGTAAGCAACGCCAAGATGTTGCTTTTCCCTGTGAGGATTGGCTAAAACGGTGCAGGAGAGGAGTGATTTCCACTGCAAGGTAAGGCTTCTTGCAAAACTTAAGAGCTTTGCCCTCCCTTAGATCTGCCTCTGCTTTAAACATCATCCCTTTAATGAGAAGGGAGAGCACATGAGACTCACTGTGGCATATTTTTCATAACAAACCATTGTTAACCATTTTAACTGGGGCTCCATGTGTTTTAAATGTATTTCTTGCTGCTTGGAAATGTTGTCAAGCTTATTTTGTTGTTACAACGCAAATGATCAGACCCGTTCTTTTGTAAAAATTCTTGTGAAAAATCTCTTCCGGACAGTGTCTTTTCCAAAAATCAGAAAATGTTACATCCCAATTCCAAAAACCATGTGCACCCCTATCTCCCATAAGTGACCACCCTATTCATTCCATTAGAAGGAACATTTACATGTACATGTATATGTGTTCCCGGTATAAAAATGAATGGGAACCTGTTATGAACAGAGAATCTGTGTGTGTATGTGTGTGTACTTGAGCTCTAATACCTGAAAGCAATCCCTGAATCAGGGTGCTGGTCTAGTGTGTTTATAACCAGAATGTACTGTATGCTGTTACCTTTCCTAGAATCTGTATATTTTCAATAATAGTTGTGGGGAGGGAGACAGAAAGAAGCTAAGTTGTACTATTTTGCTACTGGATGAACTGCATCTGTACAGTGATGCAAAGCTTGAAAAGGCTCTGTGCCGTCACCTCTGCATCAGGGGTTTACTCTTGACCATGTGAAATGAATTTTTTTTTTTAACATGAGTGGGCTTCTCTCTTTTCAAAGGCTTCTGTTAATTCTGTTCTTCTCTTTTTTTCCTCTTGGACTGCAGGTTCCTGAAGCGGGTTTCTGAGAAAATGGGCGAGATGTTGAAGGAGGTTACATGCAGCTGCTTTGATGGGGAGGGTGGTTAGGCCCACCAAGACTAGGGGAAAGCCAGTTGCATGAAGGCATGCAGGCGTACATCTCTCACTAACACCGTTAGCATTTCTGTGTGTATTCAGAACTTCTGTGGCAAACTAGTGTCAACAGAAGCAAACCATCCAATCTGCAAACACATCATTTCCATGGTCCTAAGTTCTCAGTCAATCCTACTCCCTCTTCCCCAATTGCATTGCACATTGGTTATTTCAGCTGCCCATTTTTAACCGGCATCCAGTCCAAATCATGTCATTGAGTAGTCTCTGCCTGTGCCACCTCCATGCTCGCCCTAACCTTCTCTTGCACGTCTAGGTGAACGTCAGGCATGCCTGCCTACTATTTTGTATTTCCATTGCTCTTCCTCCTCTTCTGCGTTTGTAGCAAAAACCACTTTGTGTATATTTCCGACACTATAATTTTTATTCCAGTACCCTTTCACGCTGCTGTAACTTGGTTTTTTTTCTTCTTCATTCCAACCATCGTTACATTCCAATTCTTTGGCGTTCTAGCTGATGCAAACTTAACATTCATTTTGCTTTGGGGAAAGGAAAACATCTCAGCACTAGGCGACTGCAGCCCAGCTTCAGCACCTCAATAACTTCTCATGAGCACTGAAAACCTGCGATAACAGCACAGATTTTCCACTGCAGGACAACCGACTGTTTTCAGAAGTCAAGTGCTTGCCATTCAGATGCTGCCTTAAACTCTCGAGTGCCTAAATCTGTTGATTGCCAACACTACCGCTTCAGTATCCAGCAAAGGGCTTTGGGTCTTAGCGCCGTCTGACCTCCTGACTCTTCTTACAGTACTGCAGCTGCTGAGGTAGCCATGGTAGCTGTTCTCTAGAGCTCTACCATAACATGATACATGGTGCATTGTAAACTTTATGCGTTGAAAACGAAATACATGTATCTCTTTCATTTTCCGTCTGATGAATGTTTTTAATAGGATTTTTATGGAGCCTTTTTCTTGTCTTATTTGGGGGGGGGGCGGTTGGAAGGGAAGACTCCAGTTTCTAATTAACTGCAGTGCTAGTCTGTTTCCAAGTGATGCTTCATTGTAAGGACCAGTTGAAAATTGGAGTGATACTTTGTAATGATCTATGTGCACTTTTACTTGTAAAACATTTGAGATTGGAAATGTTTATACGTGTAAATATAGTTGTCTGCAGCACCCCATATTGCTCATGTTGTTTTGTCTGCCATTTGTGAGTTTTGTTTAATGAAATCATCCTCCATCTAATTAAATAAGGTAATCTTAGAATAAGGGAAGTAGGAAGGAGGGAGGAAAAGCATCATGAAACCAGTTTTTTGCTGTTTGTGGTAGTATTTAAAAAGAAAAATCTGCTTCTCTTTTGGGGTGGGGTTGAAGCAATATTTGGACACAGCAGTGCTGGATTCCTTTAGAACTTTTTTCAGTGTTATTAGCAATTGTACTACAGTAAAACTAAATCTGTGTGACTAGTGTATCCTTTTATTATTAAATGTGCCACTCGACACAGATGACATAGTGTATTTACATTGGGGGCAATTGAACACTAAAGGTTAGATTTTTGGATATTGTAAACAGGGTTATTTATATAATGTGACCTTACACAGTACTGACAAAACTACATGGTAATCTGTTTTGTTTTAAATAATGAAAAAACAACCTAGGTTTTTTTTTTAATTTGAAAGTTAAAGATGATGAGAAATGTTCTTAACATTACTTTTGGCCAAGAGCCCTGTGGATTTTGCCTAACAACCTCCTGGCCTGCTGCTTTTAACACTTGTAAAGGACTAACCATTCAGTCCTGCTACTGTTTTTCTAGGGCCTAGATTTATTTCCTCAGGAGATTTTCTTTTTGTGGTGTATAATGCAACCTTATGAGGGGAGGAAAGAATCTTTGTACTTGCACAGTTAGATAATCTCATTATTCCGAGCATTTGAACCTGATGAATTGTCTGAGTCTTATGACTTTCCAGTAATTTTTAATCTTTTGTGCACGTGTTGATTTTTAAATGTTTAAATGCTTTGTTTAAAAATAGTGGTTCTCTTGAGAATATTTTCATGGAATTAAAAGCAAGCTTTTCATGGTCCTGATTATTTTTCTTGTTGTCTTCTGTTGCAGGCGTAGCAATAGGAGGGCTTAAGTACCCTTTTTAGCATTAATGCACTGGGGTTGGGGAGAAAACATGCCAGAGCTGCCCTAGAAAGACAACAAAGTGGCATATTTTTTTTCTCATTGTTAAGGGACCCAGGTTTGATGCCTGCTTCTGTGTGTGGGAGGAGGGTGGAACAACTTAAACCATTTATTTACATGATCCACTACCTGACAATGAATGAGCCTTGCTTCAACATCAGTTTGAATGCTTTAGGAGTAAGAGCCTTAAGTGAACTGAGAGGCAAAGTACTTCTAGTAATACCAAAGCCCTTTGGCACACTGGGGTAAGTGGCTGTGTAAAGCGGCTGTGTAAAGCAGAGGTGTCAAGACATGCAGCCCAGGGGCCAGGCCCAGCCTATGAAACATTTATTCAGCCCACATGATGAGTGTGTTTTATGCCTGTGAAAGTAACATTATTTTGACCTGAGATGGGTTAGTAGCATTTGGAGCAGGTGAGTCACGTGCACTTGTGCAATGCAGCTCCTCGCCAACCACTGTACATGACTTCTTCATGGGCACTCTCATGCAGTATGCCTACATCTTCTACTCATTGATTGACTTGTGGTTTTGCCACAACTCTCATGCCAGTTCTTGCTGCAGCAGCAACTTGTTCCAGCCTCCCCCTCCCCCCTGCTTTTTCCTGATCGGAGTAGACAGGAGACCCTCTCATCTTCTTACTAGGAGGTATTGAAAGTGTGTGGGAAAGTAGCTTTGATCTTGCATTGCTGCTATGCTTGTTTGCTATACTGAGGAGGCTTTCCTATGCAGCAGAAAATGCCTTTGCAACTATGACTGCAGTGACAAACAAAACACCCTCTGAACAAGATTGGGCTACAGTTCTTAGTAAATTCAACAGCAGTACGCCCAAGTAAGTGCACCTAAAATTGCACTGAGGTAACAAAATTTGAATAGTGCATAGGACATTCTAGCGAGTGCCATCCACAACAAAGTGCAGCATCTGTGACAACGTGCCTGGTGAGACACATGAGTTTAGCATCTGGGCGAGGAAGCCTGGGCCCCAGACTCTTTAAGAACGTTAGAACTTAAAAACAAACATAGCCGTGCAGTCAGTCAGTAGGTGGGTGGGGGCTATCCAGTGCTTTGTACAGAGTGCCACATGTATGATTATATGCCTCTGGTGCATAAGTCATGGGTGTGTCCTCGGTGCAGTGACCACGCTGCGATTGGTTTTGCCATGCATGTCCAGGAAAGAGTGCAGAGCAAATCTGACACAAAAACCCTCGACTTTCGAGGGGCAAATTTCCCTCAGATGAGGAGGCTAGTTAGAAAGAAATTGAAAGGGAACGTAAAAAGAGTTCAGTCCCTCCAGGCTGGGCGGAGGCTGTTTAAAATAACAGTGGTAGAGGCCCACAGAAGTGTATACCACAAAGAAAGAAGGGCTTGACTAGGTCCAGGAGGGTGCCTGCATGGCTGACGAATAAAGTGAGAGAGGCCATAAAGCGCAAGGAAGCTTCCTTCTGAAAAATGGAAGTCTTGCCCAAATGATGAGAATAAAAAAAGAACATAAACTCTGGCAAAAGACAAGAAAGAAGGTGTTACGGGAGGCCAAGAAAGAATCTGAGGAACGCATGGCCAGAAACATAAAGGGGAACAACAAAAGTTACTTCAAATATGTTAGAAGCAGGAAACCTGCCAGAGAGGCGGTCAGCCCACTGGAAGGTGGGGAAGAGGAGATAAAAGGAGACCTGGAAATTGCAGAGAAATTAAATGAATTCTTTGCGTCCGTCTTCATGGCAGAAGACCTTGGGCAGATACCACTGCCCGAACAGCCTCTCTTAACTAAGCATTTAAGTCAGATAATTGTTAATAAACATGATTTAGATCAAATTGATAAACAAAAATAAGTCACCAGGCCCAGATGGCATCCAACCAAGAGTTATCAAGGAATTAAAGAATGAAGTTGCCGACCTCTTAACTAGAGTATGCAATTTGTCCCTTCAAACAGCCTCAGTACCAGAGGATTTAATTGGAGGATAGCCAATGTCACACCAATCTTTAAAAAAGGGAGAAAGGGGGACCCTGGAAACTACAGACCAGTCAGCCTAATGTCTGTTCCAGGTAAGATGGTGGCAAGCCTCATCAAAGATAAAATCCTAAAACATGTAGAGGAACAAGTACTGCTAAAGGAAAGTCAGCATGGCTTCTGTAAAGGTAAGGCTCGTCTCACAAACCTTTTAGAATTCTTTGAAAAGGTCAATAGGCACATGGATGTGGGTGAACCTGTGTCTATTATATATCTGGATTTTCAGAAGGCATTTGACAAGGTCCCCCACCAAAGGCTGCTGAGGAAACTTCACTGTCAGGGAATAAGAGGGCAGGTCCTCTTATGGATTCAGAATTGGTTGAGGGCCAGGAAACAAAGAGTCAATGGAAAATTTTCACAATGGAGAGAGGTGAAAAGTGGAGTGCCCCAAGGATCTGTCTTGGGGCTGGTGCTTTTCAACTTGATCATAAATGGCCTGGAGACTGGCATAAGTAGCAAGGTAGCCAGGTTTGTGGACGACACAAAACTTTTGCGGGTGGTAAAGACCAGAAGGGATTGTGAAGAGCTCCAGAAGGACCTCTCCAAGTTGGGCGAATGGGCAGCAAAATGGCAGGTGCATTTCAATGTAGACAAGTGTAAAGTGGGGCAAAAAATCAAAACTTCATCTATAGGCTAATGGGTTCTAAGCTGTCTATGACTGCTCAGGAGAGAGCTCTTGGGGTGCTGGTGGACAACTCAATGAAGGTGTGCAATTAAAAAGGCCAATTCCATGCTTGGGGTAATTAAAAAAGGGGTTGAGAATAAAACAGCCAAAATTATTATACCATTGTCCAAATCAATGGTAAGGCCACATGTAGAGTATTGCATACAATTCTGGTTACATCATCTCAAAAAGGACATAGTGGAGCTGGAAAAGGTGCAGAAGAGAGTGACAAAAATAATTACGGGGCTGGGGCACCTCTCTTACAAAGAAAGACTGCAGCGTTTGGGACTCTTCAGTCTGGAAAAAAGGTGCCTGAGGGGGGATACGATTGAGACATACAAAATTATGCATGGGAGGGATAGAGTCAATAGAGGGATGCTCTTTTCCCTCTCTCAAAATACCAGAACCAGGGGGCATCCACTGAAATTGAGTGTTGGGAGAGTTAAAACAGATAAAAGGAAATACTTTTTTACCCAGTGGGTAATTAAGTTATGGAACTCCTTGCCACAGGAGGTGGTGATGGCATCTGGCCTAGATGCCTTTAAAGGGGGACTGGATGGATTTCTGGAGGAGAAGTCCATCGTGGGCCATGATGGGTTGTGCAACCTCCTTACATTAATAGTAGGCTACTTCAGAATGCCAGGTGCAAGGGAGTAACAACAGCATGCAAGCATCTTGTTGTCTACTGAGCGCCCTTAGGCACCTGCTGGGCCACTGTGAGCTACAGGAAGCTGGACTAGATGGGCCTGTAGCCTGATCCAGTGGGGCTCTTCTTATGTTCTTAGGATTGCAGCCTCGAAGACAAAAGAATCATCTTCATCCTGTACTGTACATGTGTAGAAGCAACCCTGCATACAATGCAGCAAATAAATTGAGGCTGGACTTACAATGATTCTACTTACAAGTTTGTGAAAAAGTTAATTGAATTCAAGAGACAGACTTCTAAGAAATGTACACAAAATCCCCTCCCACAATCTACAGACACTAATCGTTGAATTGGCAGTAGCAGTAGCACAGGGGTGCCAAACATTGTTTATTGGTTAGGCCATATAAGTATACAGTACAATAGGAGTATAGATGGCTATATCACTAATAACTTTCAAGGGCTAGCGCTTATCCACTTTGCTAGTCAATGTCTGTTATACAGATAATGAATGATGTACAAAACTGGCCTGCAGCACTTTTGAATCTGAACCATGAATCTGATTCAACCTGTTGAATGACGTTTGATTCCCTTACTATAAAAGAATAAGCAGCATTGTTATGCATAATAGGCAGAGATGGTTGGAGTGCAAAATTCCTTTAAGAACACAAGTGATTGATTAATGGCCTAAAAAGCTAGCAAAGGGGAAACTCTGGCTTTCTTCGTTGTGGTGTATGTGTAATTTCACATATGGGACTGCTCATATGAAGCCAAGAGCTTTTGAGCTTACAGAGCTTTAACTGAGGTGGTACTCCAGAATCACTCCTTGTGTACACATGCCAAATAAGGTCAGTATCTCCCTGCGCACTTCCTTTGATTGCCATTAGAAAAAAGTGCTGATCCTCCTGCTTGTATTTCCACTATAGTTTCTTCCTCTACCCCACAATCCCTCAGCACGTTCTTTATACCTTCTAGGTTTTTTAAAGATTTTTTCCTTTCTTACTTGTGCACATCTGATACAGTAGATCTCATTCAAAACATACAACTAACTCTTGCTACTTCAGTGGTCAGACTATAGGCTTAAAAAAAACAAATGGAAGTGGTACTAAAACATCCTTTGTCTAATTCTTTATTGAGAAGCTGTAGATTAAATAACCTCTTTTGATTACAAGGCTATTTTTGAACCAAAAAGCCATGTCATTCTGCTTACCTATCTTCTTAAAATAGGAGACTCCACATTTTCCAGCTGGCTTTCATGAAAAAAACTTTGGGAGCAATGCCTTGATTAAGGTTGTTTGCTTTATGTAGGGATTCATGGCTTTCAAGGTAACAAGTAGAAACATAAAGAATTGTTTTAGTCATTGTTGGGTAATTAGTAAGGAGTGGGGATATGATGCTATATTCTTCCCAAACAACCCAACTTGGTATGCTTTTGTAACCCAGAACGAAGGGTTGCTACTTCTCGATTACTGGAGATAAAGATTAACTTGCCATGTTTCATAGTGCAATGTTTGCAAAATGAAAGCTGTTTCAGCTACAGCAGCCCCCCCCCCCCCAATGTAGATGATACCTATTTTTTAATGCAATTGGCAAATTCAATTGACCTCTTTCTCAGTAGACGAACTGACAAGATTCAACATTAATCCTTTCCGGATAATTTGTTGCAGAATTAATACATAAATAGTTGCTACTTTTTGTGGTTAGGGATCCAGCCATCTGGCTACAGGGCAACAGCATAGTTGACAACCAGAAAACTTTTGGTATCCAAAGTCTCCCCACTCCTGCTGGTAAAAATAAATAAACTTGTGCCTCTAGTATTCTCTGCTGCATGGAAAGGCAGCAATCTCTGGATGATGTGAAAAGGCAGTCTCCCCCTCCCTCACAAATCCATTTCACTCCCTTCTATTACAATAGTGTAGTGGGTGGAATGTGGTTGCATGAGTTTGCAGATACTTAATGTATTGCAATTTGTGACCAAAAGCATGACACCATCCCAGGTGGATCATGTTATAAAGGCCCCCCCTACTTTCGTTCTCCCTACAAACACGTAACATTAAGCTCTTCTAACAAAGCATTGACCACCAGAGCAGGGCTACTGCCATTTCTCCATCCTGCTGTCCTGTTTGTCATGTGAATGCCCCTCTTCCCCTTTTGGTCTATAAAAGACAAAAGCGCTTGGACCAGGCCTCCAAGCAAGCACTGATGTGGGCACAAAAAACCATCCATCACAGAAATTGAGGCAGGCAGACATTTCATGAAGATCAGCAAGATTCAGCAAGATCAACAGCTGCCACAGTGGGCTTTGTGCATGGCCTCATCTTGGCTAGTATAAAACATAGAATCATGTGCCTGCAAAAAAAAGTGTTCTATTTTTAAAATTAATTTTTGCCTCTAGGCATGGCTTCCCGGACAATCTCTCTATAGTTCTGATTTACAGAGAACAGCTCTCAGGATCGGTTGTGAAGTGATATTTTGAGCATGAATGAAGATTCCCCAAAGCTACTGCCATGCCAACTGTGACTTTTTAAACATGGATAAAAATCTAGGCATGATTCAAACCTTACATAAACATTAGCTTATTTGCCTTCTTCATAGAGGTGTTTGAAAATGATGTTATTTATTTTACTCAGAACTAAGCCCATTGTAATCAAATACTGTTGGTTGATTGATAAAATTCAGTAAGGCTGGCTGTAATCCTATCATACTCACCAGAAACAAAAACCTCTACTTATTCATTACAAATTAAACTAGGACATGGCTGAACTTCCACAGGTGTTGGACACCTGTGCTTAGGTCAACTGTGGGTGGGTGGGGGATAGAATTATTGAAATACATCCAATGATGAGGAGCAAATTACTAAAACCACCTTTCATTTGAAAAGCACAATAAATACTTTGTGTATATATAAGGAATGCAGCAGAGGGGGGGAAAACCACATACATCATAATTACATCCCACTAGTGCTTAAGACGACAGCAGGAGCAGAGCCTTCTACATCATTGCCTACATAGATGGATGCTTAATAGAGTAAGAATCAAAGTAGCCAACTTTGCTCCCAAACCTTCCTCTTGTCCACTATGCTCCATAACTGCTGTAGATTGTACGTACGATCCAAAAGAAGAAAGTAATGTTGAGTTTGGCAACACTTCTGGTTCAAGGCTAGGGAAGTAAGATGTGGCAAGGAAAGGCTACAATAGTCAAATGAATGAGATATAAGCCAGAGTTATAGCTGAGGTATATAGGGAGAGAAGTGGATTTTGCTATATTGATGGGAGAAAGAGCAGGTCTTGGTAACAGACCAAGTATTGGGAGCAAACAAGGTTTCATGCCTAGGCAACAGAGTGGAAGGTGACCTTTTTGTATACACAGAATAATCCAAGAGAAGAAAGCTTAGATGGAATGATGAGCCATTTATCCTCGAACAGCTACAGTCCCAACTTTCTCCTGGTTGAGGCAATGAGATAAAATATTTAATTCGCAAGTATTATGTACAGATAAATTTTAATCCACAAGTATATGTACAGGTCTCTATATCCATTTAATGGGTATCATACAACTGATACCATCTACAAAACCTTTTTTAGCGCTTGCTCATATTTACATTACAGTTCCTTTTTAGTCCTGCCTCAAATAACCTAATACAACCAGGGTCAGCAATATTTTATGTAGCACTCAGTGTTGTAGTTCAAGTGATAATTAATGGGAACAATAACAAATAAATAATTCCTGCATAAATCAGTAGTCATTCTTATTAGACACATAAATAAATGCACATTGTGCAATTCGCAAATTATGAAGATCCTCTGAATGTTGGAGTTTGTGCCAGAAGTGTGAAGTACTTTTTGTAAAAGCTTTTGGTAGTAACAAAAGCAACCTTGACTCCTTCAAGAGGTTTTTCAGGGTGGCTTCAAAAAGGAGCAGAGTGTTCAATCAGAGCAAGGGCAATATAATAAAGATCCAGGAGACATGGCCTTCACTCTCGGTTGGTTTTGTGTGGCAGTGGCTATGTAGTATTACATTGTTTATGGCGAGAGGTGGCATTATTTATTTTACTCAGAAGTAATCCCATTGTGTTCAGTAAAATTTAGGCTGTAATCCTATCTTACCAGAAGCAAACACCTCTTGTTGTGGCCTTCACTATGGGATCCCTATTTCCAAGGACAGGGATTCACCAAGTTTTGAAAACATGCGGAAAAGAAGCTGCAGATTATGGGATGAACAGGTACAGAACAAGGTGGGCAAGAAGTGGGGCTGTTGGATTTTTGACTGCCCCCCCCAAAGGTGCCCCCTTTCACCCTGTAAAAAAGGGAGGGGGCAAACATTCAGCACAACCCTATTCTGCAGCACGTTTTCTCTAAATTAAGCAATTCTACTGAATGAACTGTAGTTGACAATACACTGACATTTGCCTGCTCAGTCCTGCTTTGTTACAGGAGGCTCCAATTTTCGAGAGAGTGCCGTTAAAATCTGGTTGAATTTCTCATATCGTTCACTTTGATTAACTTGTGCTCCTTTGCTGCCCCAGAGCAATCGCATTTGAAATTCCGTTTTGAAGATCTCATCCATTTCACCATCTGGCTGAAAACCTGATGAGAAAAATGGGAAATAGGCAAGTGTTAATACCAGACAGGCCTTTTCGCCACAGAGTCATTTCAAGACAAGCACCTTTGTTAGTCTGTCACAACAACAGGGTAAAGAGTCCAGTGTCATCTGAAAGACTCAGTGCCTCGGTGTGGAGTCTCCCCTGAAATACAGCCATGTGGAGAAAGCAATGCTGGACCAGTAATATTCCCACAGCTGTGGCTGCTGCTTTTCATTCACACATGTGTAATATGACACCTGAAACATCCCACCATGCAACGGGCGACTATAACAAAGTAGCCAAACTTTACTGGCAACTGAAATAAAAACAGGCCCTTATCTACCAAACCCCAGGCCATAATGAGCAAGTCAGTCTTTAATATGGTGCAGGACATTTCTGTTGTCATGGAGAACGGATTTTTTCCAAGACTCAGCTAGCAACATGCTTTGAACTTGGTAATGACAACCACTATTTCTAAGCCAACAACGGTCAAGTCTGTGCAGTAGCTTTTTATGCTCCATTTGATGCTTTTGTGCAAAGAAATGAGTCATGCCTAGGGAGGGCCGGTGCTTTTCTCATTAACCTTATTGACATGCAAAACGTGCGCCTTTCCAGCTCTTCATCTTTCAAGTACAGACAGGGAGGCAGGCTAGACCCAACCAGCACAGGCCCAAACTAATTGTATAGATTGCAGAGACCACATGATAGGGAAATATCCCTTCCCTCTTGAATCTCACCATGCAAAAGTGTGCCTTAAGAAATAAAGGGAAAGTGTACCCATTCTAAGAATTGCATTACAGATTTAATCTCTAGTTTTTTGGTGGGATTGCAAATACAAAAGCCCTTCAGTTAGGACAATAGTAGCCAGCAGTAGTTCCTCCTCCCAGCCTTCCTACCTTCAAGGATCCTCTCTGCATTTGTGCTGTACACACTGGCATTCTGCGCTACCAAGCGAGCAGTTGCTAAGTGTTTCAGCATTATTTCACAACTCTGATCAGTGTTCTCCCAGACATCCATCCCATCAAACGCTACAGCCTGCCGCTCTAGCAGGGTAATCAGAGGCATCAGCAGGGGCACAGTGACAACATTCTGAGGAGTGCAGGTAGCCTCTGGAAACAAGAATAAAATTATTATTATTATGAAAGTGTTAGCTAGATTCTTCGAGTGAAACAAGCTAATGTAAAAGGATTGACTAAGTGCATGCAGTGTAATAATGTTGCCACCAATTATCATCATGTTGTATTATGAACTGCTTTAATCCAATAGCCTAATTGTGGACAGCAACTGGAAGGGAGGCAATATGGAGATCCCTCCTAGTTGAAGCCCCAAGAAGGCTTATTGTCCAGATCAGTGCTTCTCAAATTGTGGATTGGGACCCACTTGGTGGGTTGTGACCTGATGTCAGGTGGGTTGTGAAAAGCTGGGAACAGCCATCTTGGAAGCTGCAGACCTTACTTTTGCTCTATTCCTTTTTATTTGTGAGTATTAACAGTTTGAATTTTCAAGTAAGGGTGTTTTTTTTAAATCTTCCTTTTAGTTCAGTGCTTTTTCGCAATATTTTGTCGCATTCTTGCTTTCTGTCAGGTATGTTTCATGGTTCTGCAATTGCTGCAGTCCAAGACTGCCAGTTTGCATTCCAGGAGTGCATTTTATTAGGTCACAGTGACAGCACTTCCTGCTTGATAATGTCACTTCTGGCTATGACATCCCTTCCAGGTTAATGACATCACTTCTGGTGGATCCTGACACAAGTGCCATTCTAAAAAGTGGGTCCTGGTCTAAAAAGTTTGAAAACCACTGGTCCAGTCTATTCTTATTTCAGAATGGAGCAAGCAGAATATTCATTCAATAGAAATGATTTCCCATCACCAAAAAACTCACCCATGTGTAGCCCCTTTTATTAAATTTATATACAATCACACATGTATTTCTTAGTTCATATTCCTCATAGCAAACTAGTTCAATGCCCAATGACAGAGAATGAGAGAAGACCACACTTCTAAATTTTTCTCACACAAGGGGAATTGAATCCTGAGCAAGGCAGGATGTGGTTACGTCTAATGGATTCTGTCCATTACTGTCCCCGATAGGACTCGATTTGCTTCCGCACTCTCCCATTAATGCAATAACGGATATGACTGAATGACTTGACTGGGCTCCCTTGACGGCAATGATAAATGTGATGCAGCTGTCTGCGATGGTGCACACTCACCTCTTCCTTCGTGTAAGGCTTTGCTGAACGGTTTCAGCTGCTTCTCATACATAATGGCAGTCTGGGTGTAGCAGTGTCGCAGCATGGTCCATGTTTGCTCCAGCCTGGTGACCTGCAGTGATGAAACAGCTAAACTGTCAAGTAGCCCCACCAGCTACAACTACAGAATAAAAGGGGGGGGAGTGATCTTGTAAATAATCCCAAATACACAAGAGAATGGATTTAGTAGAGTGCATATACCACCTTACATTTTCTGGGGTGGGGGAGCAAAACCGTTCCTCCCCCCGACCTCAAACATTCTGCTGCTGCCCATTGTAGCCATATAGTTTGCACATGTAAAGAGCAGGCAAACAAACACACAGCCCACAAAACGCCAGGCTGGAGAATTTCTCTCCAAGCAGAGTTTCTGTCTGGAGTCTTTTGTCCAGTCTTATCCTAGTTATCTGTTTCACCCAGCAATGTCCATCTTTGTGGCATCACTATACACCTTGCCATCCATGTATATAGCCTGATTTTCCATCTTTTGACTCCTCTCCTGAGTGTAAATGTAGTCAGTTGCTAGAACTCTTTCTCCTATAATGTTGATAAAACATGACCCTTTCTAACAAGTCCTACAGATACTAAGATTTGGTCAATACTCCATACTTTTGATGACTACAGTCTCTTGCTTGTGGCTCATCCCTTGCCAATCAAATGCAGTAGTAGTCCAAACCTGTGGTTGAGAGCTGGACCCGAGTTCCAAAACATAACTGGAGAACATCTCCAGTCGCATCCAGAGGTTATTTCATACTGGACCAGCAGAGTTGCTTATCTGTGGGGTTTGATATCTGCAGGGGGTCCAGAAATAGCTCCCTGTGGATATCGAGGTCCAATTGAAACTGGATTTCAAAATTACATAAGTGCATCTATTCATTCATTTTAGCTTAGTTTAGTTTAGAAACACCAAAACGCCAGGCACAAAAGCAAGAAAGCTGTGTTGGTCTAGTTTCAGAATAGTCACAAAAATAACTACTATAATACCTATATTAAAACTGCACTGTGAAACTAATAAAGTTTTTTTCTTTTTAAAACACAGCTACTTCACCCATTCTAGAACTGCAGTTTGCAATACAAAAACCAAATGACAAGTGTTCAGTACAAACAAATGATCAACTCTTTCTTGGATAAGATTGCAGGAGCTGCCTCCCAAGTAGACACTCTGGAGGATAATGGGCTGCAAACAAAGCTGACTTTTTTGTCAACAGTTGTCAGGAAAATTGTGCCTCTAAAGCATGAACGTAGCAGAAGTAGCTGTTTGTGGTTATCTTTACTCAAGAGAACAAATGAGAATACAAAATGGCATTCTTCACTATCTCCCGCTCCTCTCCCTTGATATGCTGCTACAGAAGAACCAACCAACAAGCTCATTTTCTCAGGGGCTGTGAACTCATCCAGGTAATTGTGCTGCTACCACACTCAACTTACCCTGACTAAAGGGCTATATACGTATACAGTGCTGCTTAGTTGACTAGAGCCTACCTTGTACGTATCCTATCCCACTCTTCTCCATCCCAAATTGCTCCAAGAACAAACCATCTTGCAAATCATTCTGATAATACAGGGTGTCCACAAAGTCTCTTTACAATTTCAAAAAATCACAAAAATGCAAATGATGAGATATGTTGATGAAATTTATTTTACATACTAAGTTATTATTAAAGTTTGTACTTTAATTGATGCAAAACAAACTTCAATATATACTCCTAATATTGTATACTTTCCATATATGCATCTCTTCATTTGTTTTTGTAATACAAGTTTGAAACTGTAAAGAGACTTTGTAGACACCCTGTACTGTTATTGATAATATCCAACACCATCTCTGATTATTAAACATGCAAGTTCTTTTCAACCAGGCACCCATTTCAGAATGCGTATGCTGTCTGCTAAGACCCTCTAGAATTGAATGACACTAAAGAAGAGCCCTGCTGGATCAGGCCAAAGGCCCATCTAGTCCAGCTTCCTGTATCTCACAGTGGCCCACCAGGTGCCCCAGGGAGGCATGAGACAACAAGATGCTTGCATCCTGTTGCCATTCCTTGCACCTAGTACTCTTAAGTAGCCCACCACCAATGTAAGGAGGTTGCACAATCCATCATTGCCTATAGCCCACAATAGACCTTTCCTCCAGAAATCCGTCCAATCCCCTCGTAAAGGCATCCAGACCAGATGCCATCACAACTTCCTGTGGCAAAGAGTTCCACAGATAAACAGCCGGGCACAGGAAGCTCCTTTTTACCTGGGGCATTTCCAGGGCTTTCATTATCGCAGAGAAGGCATACAGATCCCCCATGGAGTCCTTGAGTTCCACAGCAACTTGGATGATCCTGTTCAAAGTTGCAACTCGCTCTTCTAAGCTTCCGGTGCAGCCTAATATATCCACTGCAATTCCAATTGCCATGGTATTGTGCCTGAAGATGGAAGCACATCAAAGGCAGTGAGGAAGATTTGACTAACCTCACCCTAACCTCAGAGACCAATTTTGAGGGGGCCACAGGAGTCAGAGAAAACAACCATCCTCCATTTGCACAAATGAAACTTCTTCCAAAGTAGTGTGTTAGGAATACAACCCCAATGATTTGCCTACTTCGGAAGTATTTCTTCATAAGAAAACCCAAAAGCTCATACACAGATCATATGTGGCAATTCTTCATACATACAGGACACTCACATGTAGGAGGGCCACCAGGCGAATTAGGCTTTCTAATATATGAAAGGGATGTCATTGTTTGAGAATGATAAATAGCCAGTCATGGGCCTAATCGGCACAGTTTCTACCCTCCAGAGGTTGGGGCTTTTTTCTGAAAGAACTAGAAAGCCTGTGGAGCAAATATCTGGGGCACCTCACAATATGCTTGATGTTGCTGACAACACTGTGGCCCAACCTTTTGAGGAAAGAAAAAGGCGGCCGACAACAATGCATGTGTCCAGCCATGACAAGGCAAGACAAAACGGTCAGCTCTGTTGGAAGGGCCTGGAAGGAAAGGCATTGCCAGCCCCCACGCTGGCAGGAGAGGTGCCAAGACTGGCACAGTAAGTTAAAGCTGCCTGCCACAATAGGCCAGGAGTGGGTCATCTTGTTGCTTGGCAAGAGGAGGAGAAACTATTTGCCAGGCCGACCATTCGCAGTTCTCTTAAATGTGGAGCAGGAAACCATGGCAACCTCAGGACTAGCTAAAACTCGAAACTGCAGGCAACTCTGGGGGAGGTGGGGAGTCCAGGAGGTTTTCAACATATAAAGTTACTAGTTAGCAGACCTTAAAATTCCTGGGAAACTAAAATACATTTTGCTATTAGATTTTGGGACTGTCAGTATAGGAGACATGGGGAACATTAGGTATTTTATTTTCAGCCTGTGGCGCACATAATTTCTGACTTGGATCTTTGCTGCTCGACAAGAGCAGTTACCTACTATTACCATTTTAATAAACATTTTGCTCCTTTTATATTTTGAAGGGATTCTAGAATCTTATTTAAGATCCCACCAACGTTAAAACACTTTTAAAATTCCACTGACAACATCTAGAGAGATCAGCACACGATGAATCTCACAGTAGATTCAGAAAGATCAGTTCAGGATAAATTCTTTTCTGTTTTTCTTAAAACCACAGCACATAATTCATTCTCAATGCACAGTATGCTAAATTTGCTGTTTCGCAGCTGCCTTTTTGTTGTGAGAAGTAATGAAATGTGACTGCAAAAAAAAAGCCTCAATTTTCCTGCCTTCGTTTCCGCACTTCCGAAGCAAATTCTTTGATCCAAAACAGGGCGCCAGACAGACAAGTGAAGAGAAGAAGGTGGCAACCATCTTGGAATAACTAGCCAACATTGCAGTGCATTGTTCTGCATCCTCATCTCCAAGAACCCACCTTAGCTGCTACACCTGTTACATTGTTTAGGGGGAGGCATTCATTTTTATCCTTTTCCACTTCCAGAGATTCACTCTTGTGTTCCTAAACAAGTCCCACTGAACTCCAGGAAACTTGGCTTCTACAGAAGGTGCTCAGACGAACATCCCTAAGTATCCCCTTGGACAATTGTGTTCAGATAGCTGCCCAATAAGCCCAGCAATCCAATACAATTATTTTCAACTTGCCTTCAGTCTATTAACAGATGTACAGTCAAACACAGCAGGAAGGAGGGCACAAGTGGCAGCAATACTTTGACACAAAGATCTCAAATGAGCCCCAATGATTTTCCTTAGCCGCTTGAAACTCTCAGCAAGGTGTAATATGAGGATTAAAACCAAAAACAGCAGCAAAAGCAAGGGAGCAATAACATTTACCTTTCAATTATGTCAAGGCGCAGTTGGTGCCCGTACGGCAACGTAATAAGTTCCAGGCCTGAATTCACTCCCATGATCCTCTTCATCTCGTCAGAGACGTCTAGTATCCTAGCAACCTGTCAAGTGCAAGAGTTCACACAGGGAGAATCAGGTAGCGGATCTTGGAAATGAAACAGCCCAACCATTACCCAATATTTAGGTTACAGTCTTAAGGAGACACAAGTATTCTTACTACCCCATAGGCTGGGCATTCAGTGGCCTTTGACTTGCATTAACATAATGCTGCAGCTTATACAGGACAATATAAAACTGCCCCATTCGAAGATTTCACAGGGCTCAAATATTCATACAGCTTGCCAACTTTTCAACCGGCCACTGTAGCTTTCTTTTCTTTATGCATATCAGAAGCATCTACATTAATATAATTTTATACATACATCAAAATATATTTTTAGAATAAAATAAAAGGTTAAAACTGGATATCATAACGTGTAGAGGGGCAGCGTGCGCACTGTAACGTAAGTGAGATGGTTTGTTGTTCTCCACATTCACACAGCATGTCTTTTATGGGGAAACCGCATTTCCTTGGATCTTCCTACCCCAGCACGCAATCGATTTAAAGATTTCCATACAGGCCACTGCTGTTCTTGGCCTGGCGGTGGGCATACATATGTTTGTGCCCATTCACTTGGCAGCTCCTTGCTCACTTTCCATAGTTCTAAAGTAGTCTGTGGTGACTGGTTATTGGGGGGCGGGCACAGTCCTAAGGAAGCTATTTTTCAGTCTCAATCTTGACGGTGGAAGTTGATGGCCATACGGTGGGTGTGTTTCTAGGGACGTTGCTTTAACCCACTCCTTCCACTGCAGGAGTGGGTCACTGCAGCTATACAATAGAGAAAGCTGTGAAAGCTTCCATTGCCATCTTCTACACATAAGAAGAGCCCCACTGGATCACATCAAAGGCCCATCCAGTCCAGCTTTCTATATCTCTCAATGGTCCACCAGATGCCTCAAGGAGCTATCCAAGTACTAATCAAGCGACCTTTTAAAAAATATGGTGAGGTGAGTTCTTCCGGCTAGTTGCAAATGTAAGCTTCCCTCCTCCTTGCCACTCACACTTCTATCCTCATCTGAAGCAAGATTTGTTCTTTACAAACCATCTCTGTAGAGCTATTAAGGTGAAATCCTAACCAAGTTTCCAGCACTGGAGTAAGGGCATTGCAGCTCTGAGATAAGGGAACAAACATTCCCTTACCCTGAGTAACAGCCTCCGTAACAGCTCCCAAAATGCAAGATGCAGCACATGCCCCACTGGCACAGCTATGTCAGTGCTGGAAAATTGGTTAGGATTGTGCCCTCTTTCAGGGGCATCTGTCCATCATTATTAACCTTCTCACTGGACCAGTTTGAAAGATACTCTGAACTGAACTCTGGCTCCTTGCAATGATGGATGGGCATGTGTCCTCACACCATGTCTCTTGCTAATGTTCCAAACACTGTTGGTGTGTTAAAAATCACTGTGCTAAGTGTTCTACTTTTATTAAAGTTTTAAATTTAATATCACACTCTAATTTTGAATGTTTGTGTGAGAGTTTGTGTGTATTTTACAAACTGGTAATCCACTTTCAAAACTGTTGGGGAAAAGGAGGATATAAACCTGGGTAAACAAAAATTGGTCTCTAAGAATATTACAACAGCTTTGACGGTCCATGTCATGTATGGAAGCAACTGAAAAGTTTTACAACATCTACCAGCCATCCTTTTGAGCCATATGAGCCATCATACTTTACAGCATTATCCAAGTCATTAGGGACCTCTAGACCCTCTGGGCTGCAAGTAGGTGGCACTATGTGCCATTAGTAACATTATCCCCACTCCTTAATTATGTGCCCAACAGGCTCTTTGGCTTAACTGATCTCATCTGGAGACCCTCTTGTGACCATACAACTATGATGTCAGAACAGGCAATTCCTCCAGTGCCCTGAATAAACTGAACATAAATACAGATTAAGCTCCCAGAGTGGAGTGCTCCAAGTAATGAGGGAGAGGGATAGAAAGATCTCTCTCCTGGTGCAGTGGACCAGCTGATGCCAATATGATTTACACAATTCTCCAACAGGCTCTTTTCTCTAACAAGCCTATAATAGCTTCAGAGGGAGTGTTGACATTGAACTGATGATGGCAAGAGGGAAGCTGTGCATTGGATAATACCATTTTGACACTTGGGAGGATTGGGGCAGGGATTCAGGGCGCAATCCTAATCTGGAGTTAGGCCGGCACAGTTAGGCCAGCACAGTTTAGCTGGCACAAGGGACACTCTAAAGCATGTTTGGACCACTCCTGGAGTCAGGGAGGATGGTGCATGTCTGTGCACTGGCCTCTCTGACTCTGAGAGTGGTCCAAACTATGTTTATAGCGGCCCTAACGCTGGCAAACTGTGCCAGCCTAACTCCAGGTTAGGATTGCACCCCCACTCGCAGGCCAGAGCTTAGCTGCTATGCCACAGAGTAAGACGGGGACATTTGCTCACCTATAATTCACTTTGTGCATTTGGACTAAAAACATGTAAGGAACACCGCAGGAACATTTGCTGACCCGGAGGAAAACCAATCCAAAAAGCAACATAAGACAGCCAGCTGGTCCAAATGAGGCTTGAGCATAACAATGTATTTTACATGTTATCTGACATGCTGTGGTTTAATAGAAATCCCAAGACTGCAACTGATGCTGGAATGGTTGTTCTAAAGCAGTGATTCCTAACCTGGAGGTCGCAACTCCCCAGGACAACCAGAAACACTGAACTTCTCCTTAAAAGAAGTGGCAACTGGTGGGATGGCAGTGAAGTAAAGGCACTTCTGGGTTTGTGCAAGCACGGCGGACAAAGTAAAAAAGGGGGGTATGGACTTCCCAGGCTGTGGTGGCAGCGGCTACAGATGTGCAAAGCCTGGGTTCTCACCAATGCTGGGTAAGTCCACCCCCCCTTTTTGTTTTGTTGGCAGTGGCAGCAACATGAATCAAGAAGTGCTGTTGCTGCCATTCCCCATCACAGCCTGCAAAGACTTAGAGGTTCCCCAACTTTTGTGTAAAGGTTAGGAACCACTGCTCTAAAGCCACTACAACAAGATCCAAAAAAGCTTCCCGTCTATAAAGACAAATACAGTCAATCGTCATTACCCACTAGGGTTAGGTTCCTGAAAATCCTCTCAGAGTGAGTTCGCAGATAATGAACCACTGATCCTATGGGATCAATGGGGTTAGGTGCAAGAGGTTCCTTATCTGTCATCAGAAGACTCCTGCTAAGACCCTCAGGAAGCCAGCAGAGTGCAGCAGGAAATGCCAGAAGATTTCTGAATGCTGCAGAGACCTTCCAGAGGCTGCAGTATGGCACCTGCAACTAGCATGGACCCCTTAAACATTGCCAGTGGATGCTTCTGCCAGCCGTTTTAAAGGGGTCAGTGCTGGTTGCAGGTGCCATTCTGGCAGTTCCTGCAGCCTTCGGAAGGTCTCTGGATAGTGCATAGTAAGGACAGAGGCGCAGATAACAAGCAAAGTAGCAATTTGGCCCCTCACAGATAAGTGAGATCGCAGATAAAGAGGACTGACTATAGCTCCACACAGTCCACACGCTCCAGCAGAGGGCACAAGTCACAATGTCTGGAGTCCCTGGAGCTTTGGAACCTGTGTGGCCAGCTGACTTGCTAACCTCTTCCAAGACCAAATGCCACTGGAGCTTGTTTAAAACTAGAGATCTGCATTCCAACCATCAGCACTCCAGCAGACTGTCTTCCTGCAGTGTGCTCTTCTTCCACTTGAGTATCTGAATGATTTCCAGAGGTCTGTTGAACACCACAACTGCCATCTGTTTGCTGCATGTCATTCTCTCATTCACAGAATCATACAGTCGGGGAGGGGAAACCTGCCCAAACTCAAACAAACCAGCAGCCAATCCAAGCCTCCTGCCTTAAAACAAGAAGCCATGTGAGGCAATAGCCAGGTTGTCTGCCCGCCCCAGTCCCACAAAAGCACTGTTCCTTTTATGCAGGCTTGGAGTTAGCTATTTGCCCACAAGGAAGAGGTAGTAATCACTTGCCTAGTGACAGCAGAGATTTGCTCTTTGGGACAAATAGGGCACCAGACCCACTAGCCTTCACTCAACCATATACGTACTTAGGCCTGGTCAAATAATCAGCAGTAGCACTAATTTGCTGTGCAAGAAGGCAGGGCCAACTCTAGCTCCTGTTGCCTTCCCAAGAGCAGAAATGATCAGAGCTATTGCTAATGATTTGATCAAAGCTACAGATGAACAATTCTGCCAACTGGATGTGAACAGGAGCTGAAATATGGCACTGGCGCACGCGCGTGTGCGTGCACCACACATCCTCATTCAGTGAGCAGAATGAATGCACACAGAAGCAAAAGCAATCAAGGAACTTTGAAGTAGTGCACAAGTTGTGTTTTGTCCTGCATAAGGGCAGCCTTGCCACAGTTATCTCATGGCATCAGTTTTTTGACAACTGACAAGACAGTCTGCTGCCAGTGGGGGGCTCACATCACATAAGTGTCCTTCTCCCAAATTCCCACGGCACACCTGGGGACTATTCGTGGCACACCAAGGTGCCGTTGCACACTGGTTGAAAACGTCTGCAGTATACAGTGGCTGTGAACCCATCACTGTGAACATATTTCTTCTGTCTTTCAGCATTCAACACCAGCTTTCAGCATTTTTCCGGGTGCAACTGAAAGGGTCAGATTTTATCTTTAAAGACCTAAATGGAACCTGGGTATCAAGGACCATTTGCAGACGTATGCTCACAGCCCTTTCAGTAAGAGTCATCAATAGTGACCCTGTTCCATGCACCTCTGCCTTAGGCAGAAGTCTTCTCTGTATCCCTCTGTGCCACTTCTTTAGAATGCCCCCTATCCAGTTTTATTATTTAGGCACTAGGTGAAAACTCTGTTATTCTCCAGGACTCCCTCCCTTCCAGCATTGGTAATGTTCTGCTGGTTTTGCCACTATATTGTCACACAGCAGTCTGCCTGGAGTTTTTTTGCACAGTATATTTAAAAGCCGATGGCATTATAAGTTGTTTTCTGTCATTGTATAGCACTGTTCAAGTTTCCAATTATTTTTATTGTGTATTTTTAGCTGTTATATTTCAAGAGGGGTCCCACAAGAAAATGCTCACATATGCACAACTTCCTGGGAGGAAGTCCTACTGAACCAGATGGGGCTTACTTCAGAGTATTTCAAGCCCTGGATCACAAACTCCAATTAAAACTCTTTCATGCTCTCTCTTTTTAACCCTTATACTCCCCATGGAGCAACACAATTTCAGGGTTTTCTGCTTGCTTCATTTTAAATTTCAAATCTCTGCAACCTTCAGACATTCAGTGGGTACCCATCTTCTTTTGGTTACAATTCCATCTGCATGGAATACTATACTTTAGATACTATATTCTGAACTGCTTTCACACACGATATGGAATAACATATTAAAGATAATAAATATTCACAGCATAAAATGCTAAGAGGCCTTTGGCTCTGGCAACTGCATGGGACAGGGCGCTTATGCTAGAGTGGTCTGATCCAACATGGCTATTTCTCTTTAAAAGGGCTGTGCTCTTTAGGGCTACTCAGCCCATTTAGAATAAACAGTTTTCTTTACCTTGCAGTCCATCTTGAGCATATGCAAAGCAATTATCTTGGCATTGTTATTGGTGAACAGCTCCTTTACTCTTTTCAGCATTGCTGTCTCCAGGGGTTTATTTTCCAGGGGAAGAAGTTTTGACTCAAAATTGTTTGGCCTGAAACTGGAGACCATCTCAAGGACAGGTGCGACAAAGATGCTACTGTCTCTGCTCCTCTTAGTCTGGAGTGCTGGTGGCTCCACAGAGCTTGGCAAAGAATCACTGCCATCCAGGATCAAGTAGCTTGTTTCCGAATTCCTGGAAGAGCACATCCCGTTCTCCTTGGTTGCCAGATGCTCTACAAAGCTGTCCTCCTGACATAAATGTTGCGGTGCCTCCCAGCAGTCTGTGGGAAGACTGGTGCTTAGTTCACAATAGAGAACATCTGAATTGTGTGGTGACCTCAGAAAAGGCACTTTACTGGGCTTGGGGGGAGGTCTAGGATAGAGCTGGCTGTCTGACCCTCGGAGGGCATCACTGATTTGCAACTCAGAGGTGAATCTTCGACACGCAAGAGGACTCAGAGCTGGTTCACTGCCGGTTCTGAATGCTGGAGACTTCAGACAAGAAGTTGTTTCAACATCGGTTCCCTGAGATGGGTACCTTGAACCTGGAGTTTAAGGGGAAAAAAGGCAGCTATTTACAATATGGCAGTTTTATGAGGCATCAGATGACCAGAGCTTGTTAGAGAGACAGGGGTCTGGGAAGATTCTTGAAGCTCACGTCAGTGAGCCTCAAACCACATGATTTGCAAGGAACTGCAGTAGAGTTCTTTCCCCATTCCAGCAGTACAGCTTGTAAAGAATGACGAGGCATGGGATACCTGCAAGAGCTGACTTCAGAATAATTCATACAACCATTTTTAAGGTAGCAAAATTATAATGAAGCATCCGTCCCCCTTCTCAGTTTTCTGAATGACAGGGGCATGCGGTCAAAATCTATCAGGGCCGAATTACAAGAACCGAGAGTCCGAAGCAAAGCCCCATGAACTGAGTTTCCAAGCACATGGTGTGCCC
Organism: Lerista edwardsae; assembly: GCA_029204185.1. NCBI lineage: Eukaryota > Metazoa > Chordata > Lepidosauria > Squamata > Scincidae > Lerista > Lerista edwardsae. The sequence goes on from JAJKFI010000065.1 coordinate 6,286,047, forward strand.
TAAGGACTCAAGGCAAACCATCCAACTGATATGATTCCAGCTTTCCAGGAAAGGGGACAGAGACAGAGAAGCAGATCAGGTTGGCCAAGCAGGGTTCTAGGGAGCAGGTGGGGATGGAGAACTAGGAAAAAAAGAGAAGAGCTTCAAGGCCTAATCTAATCGGCCCCCATGCACAAGCAGCAGGGGCTTCTGATGCAAAGCTTCACCTGAATTTGTTGTTAAATAGTTCCAACAAACAGATGGAAACTCAATGGTGCCATGGGCTTGGAGCTTCTCAAGGATAGGGCAACTCTTACCAAAGCAAAGTCATCAGAAGAAAATCAAGTCACTCTGAAAAATGAAAATTGTGTGACCTGAGCCCAAAAGGAGCTATGCTCAAGGACGAGGGGTTGCCAAAAGGTCCTGTCTCTCCTCTGTACAACTGCACTAATAACTGGCTGGAGTTGATAAATTCATCTTTACAGGCCTGTCAGAAGCTGTATTCAGAAGGCAGGGAAGGGATCCACTTATTCTTCATGTGCCTTGACCTCTCTCCCATTACACTTGCTAAACTGTCACCACCCTCTTCCTCATCAAGTTCACCTTGTTCATGAAACCTATTACTTGGGGCCAAATTACAAGTTATGTTAAAGACATAATGGCACTGTCAGAGACTTATTGCTCCATGTAGCAGCCACCCATGTCCAGGCTTCAGCGAAAGACCCAAGAATGGAGTTAGAGGGTATTTAGCCTATCTCTGTATCATTTTCCTGCCAAAAAGCACATCTCTGAAACAGCTATTTAACCCCTATGCTTTTGACTACAAGGTTAATGTAATGTGTTGTTTTGCCTTCCACCATGTCTCAACTGAAATGAACCTTAACTTCATGCAAGTGTATTTGCTTACATTCACCCCAGTTAGCTTTGCCTCCCTTTTCCCATTGTTGTCGTCCCTGCCTATGTATGGAAAGTTACCTTGAACTGGATCTCATACAGTAACTTGAACAGTTTGGAAAGGGAAGACAAGATGCAGATATGGGACGCAAGCACACAGACCCACAGTTTATTTTAATGTCCAAAAGCAGAGGGCTCCAAACTCCAGCCCGTGGGCCAGATCTGGTCCCTTTCTGATCTGTCCTTGGCATGAGCAGGACTTTGCATTCCCCGAGGGACCACGAATGATCCCAACTACAGCTCCCAGGAGTCACTGCGGCCAGTTGCTTCTGGGATCTGCCGCCCCAAGAAGCCACATGCCTGAAAGTTCCACGCACAGGTGGGTGGCTGGCTGTGACGTCCCCTGGGAGATGTAGTTGGGGTTGTTCACGGCGTCCCCGGCAAAATGCAAAGTGCTGTTTGCGCTGGGAACTATTTTCCTGCAGCAACGCTCTCCAGTTTGTAACATGGGACTGTACATGATTGCGAAAACTCCATTAGCCAAAACTGTGCTTGCATTTCTGTCTGTGATCATCATTGTTTCCTGGAAGAAAATGTTCCAGTCACTTGAATCCTTCCTTGTGCCACATATAGTGCAAAACTTAGACTGTAGAGTATTGAAACAGCTCAGTGGCAAATGCCATAAATACATAGATCCTTCCCCCTACCCTACCCCCCTCCCAAAAAAAAATCAGAAACTTGAAGCAGTTGCAGGGACATGTCATTCTATGGTGACCAATAATATCCTTGGTACATATATAGGCTGTACACTCAGAGATGGAAAATCTCCAAGGTTTGGAATAGGAGCTGGTCTGTAACTAGATCTGATAGGTAGAAGCAGAAATAAGGGCTTCTGATTCACTTGGAACAGCACAGCATTTTCAACTGAAAGGAGATTTTCAAAAAGGGGAATATGAGTTCACAGGGAATTATGAAAAGCATTAATGGCGAGAGCATGGCTCAGGGTCTTATGCCATGTTAACATTCAGCAGATGATTAACACTAACATGCTTGACTTTTCTAACACAACACAATTTTGAACCTTCCTACGCTCAAGGGCAGGAACAAGGCTCATAGCCCATACACTTCACCACTGTTTGGAGCTGCTTCCCTATGGCTACACCAATTCATTCTGGAGGCATAGGTTACTGAGGACAGTGACGCTTGGAGTTCATTAGGACAAAAGGAAATGTTTCAACAGAAGCTAAGTGAGTATTCTACTAATATAACACCATTCATCTTCATTCTGAACACATCACAGGTTAAACATACCTATTGGCAGAAAGCTTTCTGACTGGTGAGCTTTGAGAGGGAATCTCTTGTCCTGCACATGGTCCAAGCATGCTGGATGACTACCACTTTTTTCCTTGTTTCTGAAAAGAGAAATAACACAACACAGTTCAAGTCTTTTGAGTTCACCTTCGCACATTGCACCATCTCTTCCAACAGCTATGTTACAAATGGATCTCATATTGTGTGTTTGCACGCACAAATGGTTTGCCCAGAGAAAAACTGTGCTTCTTGTAAGGCACCAGGTGTCTTAAAGCAAGGACTCTGGAACAGGAAAAGACATTACCCCGCCCCCAGTGCTACTGGCCCAAACCTGGGCTACTGCTCGAACCTATCTGTGCAGATGCACCCAGCGCATCACTCCACAGCTGTTTCTGAACTTTAAAAAATGACACTGGGAGATCACTGCAGCTTATGCAGTTTGACAGTTAGTTAACAATATACCGTATATATGAATTGTTAAGAACTGAGGCATGATCAAGTCTCGAATTCCCTTACAGGACAAGACGATAGTACCTTAAAAGGTTTCCTCGGATTGAGTTTTGCTCCCGGTCCTGGCGATTGCATACATCGAGGCTCAGTCTTTTTGGAATTTCTACTTTTCCGTCAGGAATGCGGCTCTCCTGTTGCTGTGCTGGAGCAACACCGTATTTCTCCTCCAAACACCGCAGTGGAACAGTTCTGTTGATGGGTTGAAATATTATGGCTCCGCTCTGTTTTGAGATGGGCTTGCGGTTTCCCACATAGCACCGAACCAACCCAGGGATGCTGCCGAAACTTTCATCTTCAAACTGATACTGAAGGCGGCTGTAGGCTTCGTTGAACCTCAGGACGGTTTTATTGATCTTGAAATGCTGGGAGACGTTCTTCCACTGACAGGTAAGGACGAAGTTACCAGGACTGGAGAGAGAGTCCCTAATCAAGAAATCTCCATCTCTCTGCACAAGACTTTCAGCCACCTTTAAGAGAGGAAGGTGCAATTTGAATAAAAATTACATCAGTCACTATTGGCCATTCATCTCAATTACTTCCTATATTTTATGGAAGGCCTTTAGCATAAATAATCCCCCACAAGACGGATTACCTTGTTTCTTACCTTGTTTGATTACCTTTTCTTACCTTGCAAAATCAGAAGAAAATTGCAAAAAGTTAAAATGTACATTCTGGAATATGGCCATAGTTGCCACACCAATATACAGTACCACAGTCTTGAACAATATTCAGCCATCTGCACTACATCCCGTCCCCCTCTCTCTCTCTTGAGCTCATCTTACACAAGCCAGCTTTTCCATTCCAGTCTTGTGCCAGTCTTTCATCAGCTATCCTCTCATTTCTGGCACTAGATTTGGTTTGCAGTGCCAAACTTGATTTGTAGCATGGACAATTTTAGCCATTTTAAGTTGGTCAAAGCACATCCCTTCTTTTACATTTGTATCTTGCAAAGATCCAGATTATCTTTATATTATCAACACAAGTTGCAATTGGTGGAACCTAGGGGATACCCAGTGGTCCAAGGGAAGAGGTAATTCTGATGTTCTTTACCTCTGAAATCAAAGTGAAACCAAGGTCATAGGATTCAAACCCTATTATTTCTAGCAAAAGGAGGGGGGTGTTCAGGTGAACATTTGGCAGCTTCCCACCAGCAAGGAGCTCTCCAGTTCAATTTAAGGGACAGCTCAGAGATACAGAGAACACAGGGTTCAGGATTGGGCACAATGAATCTTCTGTCCTTGCTGTTAATATTTCTGTAAGCTTGAATACAGATTATGGGAGACAAGAAAGATTGTTATCTCCTACTACAATAGAGACAAATGCTATTTCATTAGGTACTAGCCTCAAGTACAGTGCTTCAGTAATCAGTGTGATACTAGCCTTAGTATTCACCCTGTCTGCTTTGCTTTCAACTTGTATGTGGACCTCTGCTGTGATCTAATGCCACTAATTATGGGGACTGCCTGCAAGAGCTCATACGACAATAAACCACTTAATCTCCAAGGCTCCACCTAGCAATCTTCGCCTTTTTGCTGCTACAAACTAACACAGATACTCTTCTGGAATTTCACTGAGCACAAACACTAATCTGCAGAGGCAAATAATGTGATCAGAATACAAAGAGTTCCCCCAAAACTAATGAGATGCAGAGCTGCTATGGCATTCAGAGAGGGGGGTGCTGCCAAGAGAGCTGAGAGCAACAGCCTCTGATAGGAATATCTTGTCTACCAAGTACCCATTGGGCCGAAAGCCAGTTTCCTGAAGTGGCAGCAAAAGCAGAAGCCCAAGACTCTTTTACCAAGCACCCTACTGGAATCTCCCAGGCTCTGTGATCACCAATGCTGTAGAGGTTCTGCTTTCTCCCCAAGTTATTTCCTTCTCTGTTCCATTCTCCTCCCCCCTTTTCTGGTTTTCAAAAACGTCACCTTCCTAAAGCAAAATGTAGTAATAGGTAACCGTTAAGAGTCAAGCTATATTTAGGTTTTCAGAGTGCCAGCTTTTAGTTTGGGAACTGGCAATCTCTGGCCCACTCATTCAGAAACTCACTTGGCATTTGGGAAGCATTTACTACAGTGAGAATGGATTTTTAAGCATGCACCATTTCAGAAGCCTGGCAACTCTATAAGAACTAGAATACTGGAAGTCCAGATGTGCCACACAGTAGCTCAAATCCAAAGGATCTATTGTTAAGTGCTTGGACTCCAAGTATTTCAATGGGATTTAAAGAAAACTAAACGGTTTTCTCCCGGTTATAGTCAATGTCATGCAATGCCTTCTATAATTCTAAAATTATAGTTGCCTGGCTGGACTCCACTGAGGTTTTAGCTGGACCTGGAAATGGCAACTGATACCTTCAAAAGATCTAATACATTGGTTTTCTTTGCATACCTCAAGTGCCATTACTCCAAATCTTAAAATATTATTTTGTTAATGACCCTCTCTCATCAGATAGGCATTAGTTAATAGACATGCAAATTACATGTCCTCTGGTTCTTTAGTGTCTGAATATTTTCCAGACTGAAATCAGTAGGGATGCTAGTAACTCACAGAGATCTACATTTTGATTACTAACTCACAGTGGTTTTCAGTTGCGTGAGATTAAAATAATAGCTGTTTTCAGACAGGTGTTGAGATGCATGTAAATATCAGGATAAAGACCAAAAGAAAACGTGTTGCTTAATGTCGGTCATAGTCTTGGGTTCCTGTTAACCCAGAAGTGACTCCCAATCATGTCACATGACCAACTCTCTTTGGCAGAGCTATCAATAGGCCCTTTTAAGAGCCAATGTCTTAAGTGTTCAGTCCATCTTCAGGTACTGTCTGATATTCTCCTAAGCAAGCTCGACAGACATTAAAACAGCACTAACAGCGCAATCTGTAAAAGATAAAGCAGAGGTCCAGCCATATACACCTTTAATTCCGCAAAATTATGATTACTAAGTCTTAATAACTAGATTAAATAACATTATTCACAGGAAGAGGATAGGGTAAAGTGACCATGCTGTTTCTAGGTTCCAAGATCACCTTCCCGGCCATTAAAAAGATAGCAAGAGTCCAATAGAACACCAACAGCAAATTGCCTTTACAAGATCTACTTTCCACAGGAAATTAAAAGTGAAAGCCATGTTTATAACCTCTGCTTTATTGGCATCTTGGGTTACATGCGAGGAAAAAATTAGCTCCTCTATCTCATTTCACTGATAACAAATGATGAGCTCCTTCAACTTAGATGGCCACCTGGGTAATTTTAGAGCCAGGCAAAGTATGGAGATGGACAAATATGCAGATTTGATTGCTCACAATATGGTCTAACAATCAGATCTGAAGTAACAAAGTATTTTTCCCCAATATTTGTAAATGTATTCTCTTCCTGATAAAACAAAAACAGAAAGACCTGTGACAGAATATGAAAAACTGGGAAACAAAAAGAAAAAATGCCCTCAAAAACAAAAACCACAACCCTATTAACTGGGCAAGAGGCACTTTCAAGTGGGGTTTCTCTTATATTTAGTAGGGGGAGAGTAACTGTCCTTATTCACCCCTGCACAGTGTCTTTTCTAATGGCTGTTGCTGCTGTATTTTTTTAGAATGTGAGTTCTTTTGGGACAGGGAGCCAATTAACTATTATTTGCCTGTAAACTGCTCTGTGAACTTGTGTTGAAAAGCGGTATATAAATACTGTTGATTGTTAATGACTGATTAATAATGGTGCTATGTTTTCTCTATCACTGGAGTTTAGAGAAAATTGTTTCAAAATTGATCACAGTGGTGTATGACTCCTTGGAAAATCCAAGATATATACTGTAGGAACAGGAAAATACTGGCATTGCCATGCATGAAAAAGATTTCCATTGAATGTGATAAGTGTTGAAACAAGATCTACACAGTGGATATTTGTGCTATTAACAAAATATTTCATATACATTTAAGTTTTTGACCCTGTAACGTGCCTGTTCGATACTGTTAAAAGAATGGCATCAACAAATTGTACTAATACTATTTTTGTAAGCTTCAGTGAGATTATTTACAATGAAAAAAAATTAAGAACAAAAAAAAGAGCAGTGGCAGAATAAAATTTTGAAAGCAGTTGGTATATTAAAACTAGATGTGTATCAAAAGCATGGAAGGAATTATTAGAAAACAGAAGATTGAAAACCTGCTGTGATGCATATCAATGATTCATTTGCAGGGGTGGGTAGTAATCATGAGAATGCAGTATAACTGTTTAAATGCAGTACAACTATAGTACAACTATCAACTGTTGTTTCTAATAGTTCTGAAATCTTTCCTGCTGCATTCTATAATATTTCTGAATTTTATGTTTGATGCACAATTAAAATATATTTACTGTACTTGTGTGTTTTTTAAGCATAAACTAAGTTAATCAGACTAGATTATAATGTCAAATTTTAGTACCAGATTCTGTACTTCCATGTCAAACCCACTGGCTATACAGCCCTGTTCCTGACCGCTGAGATCCATATTTAAAACGCATAGCATAAGACTATTTTGGTCCCTTTAACTGTCAACAGTATTACTGAGCTGAGAAAATAACTCTGTAAATTCTTGATGGATTAGTATGGGCTACAAATTTCAGAGGTTCTGGCGCATCTCTTAAGAATCAGGTTGCCTTTATATTGCACTCATCGCCAAATCGGGGAACAATAGAGAATTAGATTCGAGGATTTTGCACACTTCCACTATACTGATGTAAAATGGGCAACTGTTGTGGCTGGGCAGCATCCAGATCAAAACTCATGCTTTATTATATGCTCAGAGACAGGAAGGAAGACATTTCTGTGTTTCCTACAAATGTGAACACCCTCCTCCAGTAGTATCATTCACAAACAAGCGGCCAGAACGCGAGGCGGGACTTACCGCCTGATTGGCTGTCCGTTCGTGACGCGTCGCTGCCTGCCCGACCGCTGCGCGGGCACCCCTGGCTTCAAAGGGGGTGCCCGCTTGCCTGGGGGGCGCGTTGGGTGCCTAGGCAAGCTGCGGAGGGGCGTGCCACCCGGAGGGAGCCCCCGCGGCAGGCGGGCAGGCAGAAACACGTCATGGACTGCCTGCCAATCAAGCGGTAAGTTCCGCCTCGCGTTCCGGCAGCTCGTTTGTGAATGACACTACTGCCCTCCTCCCTAAGTACACACTCAGATGGTTAAATGCCATTTTCCTCTGAGAAATGCTGACTGTAGAACCTCACATACACACTATTCTCAATACATCTGATCCCATTTGCCTAAAATGAAAGCAGAGTGGCCTTGAGACTGAACTGTGGATCAGAGGGAAATAAACTGCCTGTACAGAGTAGTACTTCAGTAGTAGACTGTCTACAGAATTGATAGAGCTGCCGGATGGGAGACCAGGAAGGGACGCACCTGCCGTGGAATACGCCCATGATACCAGGCGTGGCTGCGCAAGTCTTCGCTGTTCATCTGCAACTCCTCTTCTAGCTCTTTCTTCAGCTTTTCTGGGCTACAGTCCATAATCTGTCTCTCCTTTGAAAACTGTAAGAGAGAGAGAGAGAGAGAGAGAGAGAGAGAGAGAGGCAGGTAGCTTGATTATGCCAGGTCTGGCAAGAAGAACTTTATCTTGCTCAAAACTTTCATTTCTGCTCAGGTGTCAGGAGGCCTGTGATAGCCAATGGAACCCACACACCTCATTTCCCAAGCCTTTGATCCCTAAGCAATACTTGTGAAAACTCCTGCCAGAGGAGAAGCTAGGTAATGATTACAGGCTGTAGGTGTATTGTAAAAGTGCCACCTGGAGGTTTGAGATAATAACTGGTGTGATTGCTGAGTCATTTCTGTACCTTCACAGTAGGAATAGTTTTGCAGAAAGCAGATCCTGGTTATAAGGCCTGCCCCCGCCCCCGCCCCAGTTCCACATGTTTTACACAGGTTAGTATTCACCAAACCAAATATTCATTCCTCTTAACTGTGTTGACATGATCTGGCCAAGCACGCACCATTATATTTCCTTTATGCAGCCCTCCTCTGACCCCTTTGGCAAACAAGGTTCTCGGTTTGGTCCCCACAGGATGTAGATGGAGGAATGCATTGCTGTGAAAGTGGCTACTTGTTCTCAAGAGATAACCATGCTACTATTTTAAAAAGGTGATCCAAATCTGCCTGCTAATTACAGACCTATCAGTCTGCTCTCTGTAATTGGCAAGATATATGCAAAATATCTTAGTAACAAACTTTCTCTATGGATCAACTGTCAGGGTATCGTAGGGCCTGGACAATCTGGATTCTAACGGGGCAAATCAACACTGGACAATTGCCTAACTCTATCTCACCTAGCCCATAAACAGATTAAATCCAAAGCAAGACTGTACGTGGCCTTTCTTGATCTGAGAGCCGCTTTTGATTCAATTGATAGAGAGCTCCTATGGAGTAAACTGTCTAATCTGGGAATTGATAAAAGATTACTGTTGCTGATCAAAAGCCTATACTGCAATTCGTCCTGCAAAGTTAGATGTTAGATGAGCAGGAAGTCCCTCATAGTGACAAACAAAGGGGTAAAGCAGGGATGCATCTTGGCTCCCACCTTGTTTAATTTATTCCTTAATATAATGATTTAGCTCCATTTCTGCTGGAGGTGGATAGCCATTGCCCAAAACTTGGATCCAGTCAAGTCCCACTCTTGACTGTATGCAGATGATGCAGCTTTGATATCGCAGATCCGGATTGGTTTAATTTGCTTGCTAATCAGAGCTTCAGAGTATTTTAATATCAACAAGCTACAGATCAACTATTCTAAATTAAAAAATCCTGCTTTTGCTAATAAATGGAAAGCCTACAAGTGGATAATTAAGGGCAAAGTAATTGATCAGGTAAAATCTTTCAAATATTTAAGTATTATCTTCTATTATAAACATTCTTGGGCTTTCCACCACAACTCTGTAGTAAATGCATCCAAAATTTCGTATCTTGCAATTACCCAATTTTTTTTCAACCAGGGCAATAGATATTGCCCTGGAGGCATTCACGGCCATGGTTCATTCTCAGGTTCTCTATGGCTCACCCGTCTGGTATAAGGCCCTTAACCAGTCGTTTGAGGGCATACCGGCCTCCTTCCTGAGAAAGATTTTGGGCCTACCAAGATGTGTCCCATATTCAGTCATGTGCCTACAGGTGGGCTTCATTCTGTTAAAAACGCTGGCATGGCTGAGACTAATAAAATTCTGGGTAGGCTCTTTCTACAATTCTACTCCCTCTAGTCTAATGTACCAGCTCTTGCCTGTACTGATCCAGTCCTGCCTCAGGAGATTGCTAGACTCAAACAGACAGGACTGGACACGGAGCGCCTTGGTTCAATTGAGCTAAATGAAGCCTACAGGTTAATTAAGGAGAGAAGGCTGGACATTGAGCGGCAGAAGTTATTCCAGGCTGCCAACACGACATGCTCCCCCCTCTATTTTCACATCTCAGTCGATTTCATGAAACCAGCCTTTTTCCTTTATCATCTTCTTTGCCTGCAGAGCATTCTCTCTCACGAGATGTAATGCATTCCCCTCAGCAGTTATGGCAGGCAGGTTTTCTGGGGTTCCCCTATCCGAAAGAACATGTTCCTGTAATAGAAACTCCACAGAAACATTGGATCATGTATTTTTCCACTGTGTACATCATAGTACTCTCCGAAAACAATATTCAGCACCTCTACTTGGCAGACTTCAGGGGTGGGAGGACCCAGTTAAACTACGGCTTCTGTTGTCCACTCTGGAAGCTGAGATCCTGGACAGGGTGGCCTCCTTCGTTACAGGGGTATTAGCTGGTCGAAACCATGGGCGTTCTGTTGAATCACTGAATATGTAAACTGATGTTGTGATATGACCACCACCCCTAATTCCTATGGCACACCTGCAGACCATTCACGGCACACTGTTTGAAAATAGCTGATCTAGCTCACAAAGACTTAGATAACCAGAATAGTTATTGCAACCTGAGCTTATAGTAATCAGATTCATAATCACATTCCAATCGTGTTATACTTATAATGATCAGGTACATAATCACGTTCCATACAGTACTGAAAAATCCATGCTGCTGCCTATGCCAACTGATTATACAAAAGGCAACCAATGTACATAAAAGAGAAATGAACCTGCATCAGGATCTCTGGTGTTCTTCAGACAGTTTCTTTTTCCCGTTAGAACAATACATCAGCTGAAACAGTGGCTGCATTAGATTTTCAGCTTCTGCCACTAGAGAGCTGTTTTTTTCCTCTCCTTCCAGCACACTAGGGTCACGTTCATTTTTCACCTTTTAACAAGCTTGCCATACTAGCAATCTTTCCTGCAAGCATATTGCTCTGTTCCGAGGAAACAACTGGGCGCACACTATTTTCTTCCTGTTTTTTAATGAATTGCATTTCTAGCATGATAGAGGCCTGCTAGTGACTTCACTTCCGGCTACTTTCTAGCTGAAAAACAAACACGGCCAGTGTCTTCAGTCAACTCCACTTTCAACTGTATTGCAAAGGCCGCAGCAGGCTCAAGTCAACCATCTCCGTTAAATTCTACTTAACAGACCCACAATATGATGTCATTGTGCTCATTACACAGCACACAACCTGTTGGAGTTGGCACAACTCCGTCTGCTGTCTAGAGGGGGCAGTCTAATGTCCAAAAGGGGAAACATGATGTCCTGTGACCTAGACGCTTCTTACCTGTCCTCTCTGTGATACCTGTGGGGGTGTGGCCTTGAACTTATTTCCTTCCCTTCTCCTCTGAGCACGTCCTCTTTTGTCTTCTGACCACCAAGCTGATAAGATGTGCATACCAAGGGCTCCTATGCCTCCGCCATCTTAAGCACACTTCCATGCACGGCGATGCAGCTGTAGGGCATTGCTTTCTAAGTGTTAGATGTACCTCTGATCCTAATCAGACGCTGTCGATACGCAATCGATGGAACTGTGAGTAAACTTTTTCTTTTTGCATCTTTACCAAGCCTCTGCCTGTGTCTTTTTGTTAATAGCAGTCAGCCTGGGTGTGGGAGGTTCCTGTGAGGTGATGCCCTAAGGGGGAATCCGCTGCTTACCCTACTCTGCTTTCCCCCATCACCAATAAGATAATATTTCCAATACAACCTGCAAGCAGCAGCTAATGAAGCACAGCAGGGAAACAAATTTGATGTCACATCGTGTACGCACTTAAAACTTTACCAGGAGATTTAAGGAAGAAGATGCAAGGTGGCAACTGGATGTAGTTTGACTCTCAGATAACCCTTTGTTCCTGTTTTGGAACCTATGGACCGATTTTTGTCCATTATGTAATGTACAACAGCAAGATCCTCAACACAAAGAGGAGGAGATTCAAAATGTCAATTCAAAAGCTTGAATTGACCTTTTGACTGAGCAAGACTGAGCACTCCTGGTCTGAGATTTTGGTAAGCAGATTTTGCGATAACGTCACACTCAAGCATGAGCCCCAACTCAAAACGTGCCACCAGCACAAAGGTACCAAAAATGAGTTAAGCAATATGCAGCAAATCCAACTGCGGATGAAAGTTGTGCTCACAGGGGAGTTATCACACACAATCAGTTCACATGAAAAGCATTAAATCAGAATCTCACCACCACATAAATTATTACAAGTAGCCCTCGCATGTTTCCATAGTCTCATTTAATGGAGCTCTTATTGAGAAATATTCCCACAATCCTACTTGGCATGATATCAGCGATCTAGCCAATGAGGGCCTCTCGTCTCTGGAGCTTTGATTAAGGATCAGCTGCTTTGTTGTTTATGAACACTGAATTGAGAGATGCAAGGCTAAATTAAAAAGATGTGGGAGCTAAGCTAATCCCCCCATATTTACTCCCTCCCTTCCATTCTACTCCTACTTCTTTAGTTCAAATAGATAGCTCACAAGAGCTGAAATGGCATTTTAATTAAATCCAGCTGGCACTCCTGCTATTACTGCTGATTTTGTTTCAAGAATCAGACAACAGTTACAATGATCTTACTCCTACTCAGCCACATTTGCTTTCTTGTCTGAATTACTTGTGTTAAAAACTGAAAACTAAACATTACAATCTGCTTCACAATGCAGCCAGAACCTGAATGGATATAATACTTCCAAAATCAATGGTTGACAGTAGCGCCAACTCCATGAGTGCTGGTATGCTGTCAGCACCCACAATAATTTTCTGGGGGTGCTCTGCACCCCCAATATCAGGCACCACCAAACAGCACAGCACCCCCATGTTTGGCATTAGGCTGGGAACGTGCCCAGCCCAGCTGCAAACAGGCCAAGCAGAGGGCAGCACGATCGAACCAATGAGCAACTTCCTGAGGCGTCACTGGCACCTTGGGAAGAAGCTCACTGACTCGCCCACCCTGGCCTCGGAAGGGGCGGGGCTGCCTTGCAACGCCTAGCCATGATGCAAAGCAGCCTCTTCCAAGGCTGGGCCGCAATGACAGTGGGCGTGGTCACATCAGGGGGTGTGGTCACATCAACATCAGGGGCATGGCTACATCAGGGGTGTGGCTACGGGCACCCCCAAAGTTGAGAGCATGTCGGTGCTCCGATGGCTGATATGAGAAATCAGTCACTTGTCTCAAACACGTGGTACTAATCCGATGTCCTCAGGAAGAGGAAATCCCTCAGCACCAAGAACTCTTCAGAACAGAAGCCCAGAAAGGATCTCCAAGGCTACTTTAGCTCCAAGGCTATTTTAATCTATGACATGCAAACATTTTTCATTTCATTCAATTTACAAATGTAGAAAAAGTTACACTGGTGAGAATCTATGTCCGATTTCAAAAAGGCTCCTCTATTTTTTAATCAAAATTAAAAAATATTAACAAGTGTCTCCTTCCAGACTATGGCTGGTGTCATAAGCATCTCTCTGAGAAAATAGTTTTTCCGGAAGGACAATGCCCTTTGTACACTGATCCTGATCCCATTCTCCACTTTGCCCAGAGCGCTAGGGCACCATCGGACATAGCTTTCTTCTTTGAATTATAAATTGAAGTCTGATGACTGCTTCATCTGCCCAGTAAACAACTGCCTTGGCCAAAACCTTCCAAGATCCCCTCTGGGTTTAGCTCACACCTAGTCATTGATTCAGTTTGCTCTCTTGATCTGAGCGCAGGAAATCTGAATGTCCTAATTTCAAACTTGGGTATCAGAGCTTGAGGGCAGAGCTGGCCTTAAGGTGATTTCAGCCAATTTCACCAAATCGAGCCTGCATGTGAGGGAGACTCGCTATGGCAACGAGCAGAGTGCCCAGTGCTGCAGTCGGCACCTTGCTCTGATACCTGAGAGGCTGGAGTTGCAAGTGGAGCTTATCTGTGTGGGTCCTCCTGCCCACTCTGGGTCTTGATTGGCTCAGAATTGGGCCTCCTGGAAGCAGATGGCAGCAATATCATCACGCGACTGCCGCCTACTTCTGAGTGCCATGCTTCACGTGCTGCACCATCAGCCCTGGGCTCACTGCAGCTGCTTGTCCAGCAAGCGGTGGGGTGGGGGCTCCTGCCACTCCTGGGGCCAGACCTGCTTGCAGGGCTCAGCTCCCTACATGGGATATATGAGAGCTATCCAGCTGGGTCGAGAGGGCACAATGTGCAGGAGACGCAAGAAGCATGTTGTGTCTTGCAAGATGTGAGCCGAGCCAAGCCAAGGTGAAAACTACAGTGTTGTCCTGCTAGGAAGACATAAAAATGAACCCTGCAAGTCAGAGATCTTCTGGCCATAAAAAGCTAATATAAAGAGAAATTGGGTGTTTGGGGGAGCCTGCTGGTTTTTAAAATCACTCCTTGCTTACAACTTGCAGGAAGAGGCAGAAATAAAAGGGACACAAACTTGGAGACCCCATGATTACTATGCTGTGGGTAACTACGCAACAATAACCACAGAAACATTTCTTCCCAGGAACTTGGATGAACTCCAAGGCTTCCAGTGAGGTGAATACCTCCTTACAGTGCTAAAGGACAATTTTTTCTCATCCCCCAAGTTTTCATGAATGTTCGGATCTTGGGGGTTCAATTTCAGAGCATCTACTATAGGAGGGCATGACATTCGCTATGGACTCCCTCCAAGAGCTCTTTGTTTAGCTAGTCTCCTAGACCAATTCACCACATCATTATGGGAGCATATTCCCAGTGGCGGGAAAGGCATTTGAAAGCCTTTGAAAGGTTTGGAAAGGCTAGCTACAAGATTCTTTTTCTTCCTGCCTTTTTAAAAAAACAATGCTTGAGAAAAAATGGGAATAGAGAAACACCATGGAAGGACAGGAAGTGATAGACTTGCCCACCTGCCCCTTCCTCTGTTGTCTCCTTTGGGTCACTATCTAGACCAGGGGCCTCCAGACTTTTTGAGTGTAAGGGCCACGTCACATATTTTACAGATTTTTGTGGGCCGAAAAAAATCAATTTCAGAAATGAATGAAATTTAAATGAATGAGTAAGTTTTACTTGGATCTTTTTTCTAATCAGCATGGTATGATTTAGAATAAAAGAGAAATGTTACATTTACAAAGAAACAATGCCATGCTTCAACTGAGAAATGATATACAATGAGTAAAAATGTCAAATATTTGAAGTTGCTGCAGGCCAGATTTAAACTTGTGGTGGGGCGGATTTGGCCCCCAGGCCGTAGACCCCTGATCTAGGCTGAAAGCCCATCAGGGCACAGACCTAGTTTTTCATTGTATTCTACATAAAGAACCATGACCATTCGTGGCTGAATAATGCACATGGTAAATTAACAGGTGCAGGTCAGCAGTCCATAACTTATAAAATGTGTTTTCTTCTACTTGGTCTCTGCTTGTAAATTCAGTTCACAAGAGCATGGATATCCAGCATGTACAAATAAGGGCAAACTGGAATAACTGTAGATTAACAAGGGCTAACCCAGCCATGAGGTGGACCGAAAGGACTGCTTTATGCATTGGTCTGTAGCGGGTGTATCCTGTGCCTGCCTGCCTGCCTGCCACCTCCCCCTGGCCTACTACCCATCCAGCTCCTTCACCAATCACGCACTCTGACTCTCTTCTCACCTGCTGAGAGAAGGGTCAAGGCAGTGGCAACTCATCCCTTCTTCCAGCATCGCTGCGATAAGCAATTGTTGCAAAGCAGCTCAGGCCCACATCGTCATACCCTGATCGTTGCTACCCCCCCACCCCCAGGAGAGCGATCAGAACAGAAACTCTCTGCCATCCTTGTCTCAGAGTCCAGCCTGCTTTCAAGAGATGGCCAGAGAAGTAACAAGATGGTGGCAGTGAGCACAGGTTGACTGGTATGCAGAGAACAAAAACAAGCAAGGTCAGAAAATTAGGGCACTGCTCCTCAACTTGGTACCAGGCCTGGGAATAAGTCTGATCTAAATATAAATGGATGGGTACGAGAATGGCATTAACAAACATGAGCTCATTCATGGTCTCATAACTTCCAGACTTTACTACTTTAATATACTTTACACAGAGCTACCCTGCAGTGAGTGCAAAATCCAGCCAGAGCATATTACTTCAGTGGTCTTCCATCTGCACTGCTTACATGTTCATTTCCGAGTTCAATTTAAGGTGCTGGTTCCTACCTTTAAAGGCTAAACAGCTTGGGACCCGGATACCTTATGGGCCAACTTCTCCTGTATGTACCACCTCGTGTACTTTGTCCAACATCTGAGGTTTGGCAAGTATCCCCTAGGTGCAGGGTCTTTTTGATGGCATCAACTCTATGAAACTCTTTCCCTTATCTGACCTCAATGCTGAATACCTTCAAAAACCAGGCCAAAACCTGCCCTTTTAGAAAGCCCTTCAGAGTCAGCAGTTTCTGTTGCCCTCTCACTTTTTCCTCTGTGGTTTGTCCCAATTATGTAGACCTCTCTTGGTTTTGAGTTTCCATTGAAATGAGTCTACTGCCTATTTCTGTTCTACTGCAGTGTACTTTTGGTTTTTATTGAGTACAAGTTTATTGATCATGTTGTTTAACTGCTTTTTAGTTATTTATAAGATAAAACAAATCTTTCTTTAACAGTGTGCTGCTTTCTGCATCAAGTTTTTTTTTTGTTGGGGAGGGAGGAGATCAGTGAAGAACACCTCTGAACGAGAGAGGCACAACTGTGATGGATACAGGAGATAGTTTTGAATCTCTTTGAATTTGGGCTTGCTTGTGAATTCTCCTGCTTAGTGATTCCAGGATAGCTCAGTTTTGAGTGCCTGGGAAGTTGATCCCTATTATACATACAGGATCAGATGATCCAGACTGTTTCAAGGTACTCTGGGTTTCCTCAGGCTAACCTTGGCGTGTGTGCAAGACACAGGGTTTCCACTCAGCTTTGCTAAGTGACTATATGTTTAGGCAGTAGGCCTCTCTCAACCATCTGATCAAGCTGGACACCCTCATGTCCCTCTCACACCCAAGCAAGACAGTGGGGTGAAGATCATTAGCCACCCAGTGGAACTGACGGGCCTTCCCATGAAACCTGGGGAAGGTTGAAGAGGACGTTGACGGTCCTTGGGATGGTCATTTCCCTTCCCTCCTGCAGCAGGGCCAGTCCCAGAGTCAGCAGCTGCCTAGCTGGAGACATGCAGCAGGAGACAGTGAATTCCACCACTATGCCTCAATGGCCAAGAAGATGTAGAAGCAGGCATGCGACTTCATGTCCAGCACACAGGCCCTTCCAACGAAGTGGCCACCATCATTCCAGGCCAGATGACAACCAGGAAGCCCCAACTCTGCCTCTGTCGACCAGGAGAAGCTTTCCAGATACTCAAGATGGAGCCACCCTGGGACCACTTGAGAATAGCATCTTTCCACCAAGTTCCTAGAAATCCCACATTACATAAACGTGAAGACCCACATTTTCCAAAAGGTTTTCTAAATATAGTCAGTCATAATTATTTCTACATTGCATAATTAAGCTGCTGCAAATTAACATTTTACAAATGACTTTCATTCAAGTGTCAGTTAATTGAGCCTTAATCTAGGATTATACCCTGCCATTAATTTTAAACAGGCGTGTTTTGATCCCATACGTGACTGCAATGCATGCCAGCATACGTTTCCTAGGAAGTGCTGTGCAGATTGTCAATCACTGAGAAATCCCAAGAGAATTAAATGTCAAGAAATTCTGCTCAACATTTACTTTAACTTGAAATCACTCATAACTGGTTGGCATTTTATGACGCATTATGAACTTAAAGCCAAAATATTTGGTTAGCTGATTCAAACGCACTTTCTCTGTGCATCTTCTCTCCCAATTCCTTCTTCCACTAGTATAGGAGACTATTCCTTCAGGTCCTCCTCCTGCTCCCTTTGTTCCTCTCCCAGCCTTCCTTGGCTTGCCTAGATACTTTGCTCTCTCAAGCCCCTGACCTCATCCTTTCATCTTTTGTTTCTTCAGTCCTGCCTTCTCTGCTTAGTACAGCCTAAAACTACCAGCCAAAAGCATATATGAAACGTTTCCAGATATGTTGAGAAGCAGCGAGAAGCTTTAATCTGATTTAATAATCAGCTGTTAAAATAATAAAATAGAAGAACTTGATAATTTACTCCAATGTAACCCTGTAGCATTGGATTAAGAATGTAAAATGCTTCCATTCCTTTTATCTTGTACTACAGCATCTTGCACACCGGCCAGACCAGTTGACATATGCCTTACCTTAGCCTTATTACAGCATCCCCATATTATACCCGCAAAGGCCAGAATGTGGGTCAGTTCAGTGAGCCAAATGTTCAGTGAACCAAATGTCACCCAGGTGGCATTCCCATCACAGATGCACCTCCTACGCATGCACACAACAAAATCTGTTATGGGAGTATTCTACATAGAGGCCTGCAAGCCTGGAGGATGAATTTATGAAAACAAATCATGCCCATGAGATTACCTATTTTGTGGCATAAAGGTGCATGCAGCCATCAAAGGAAGAGCATTGTCCAGTTAGGCAAGTATATGAATTGGTTCTGTATGCTTATGCTGCTAGGGCTTATTTTGAGCCAGGGCTCAGCCAGGAAATATCTGAAGAGATAATATAGGCAAGAGTGCCTCTGAGCACGAGTAAAATATATAAGGGTTTCCATGGCAGAGGCTGCATTGCTCAGCCTCCTGTCAAGTCCCAGCACCCCTTTCTTTCAAAATTAAACATAGCAACATGGCCATAAACTAAAACATCCGTGACCGGAATCAAGGGAGCAATGGCAGCATAAAAACTCAATGCAGGAGAGATGTGCAAAGGGAATTATCCCCTATATTCCTACAATTTATGCCGCTGCAGAGTGAAAGACTTTGCTTTGGCAAAAGCCACCAAAACTGATGGGATTCATTTCAACCAGGTCTGAAAGTCAGAAACTATAATGGCTGGATTGGGCTGCCTTGATCCTTTTCTAAAAAAACCAAAATGAAATGTCTTAACATTTTTTAAAGAAAATTTCCAGTCTAATTGTGGGAGAATCATAATGACATGGATGACAATTCAAACAGCACAGCTGGTTTAGCCTTTGAAACCAATGGGTTTAAGCATGCTTAAGCCTTTGTTGGACTGTGGCCATAATACATTGAAGGCATCCACATTCTTATTCTCTCCCTCCTCATTACCAGGAGGGGCTTATTGTCATCTTATCTGCCTCTTTGATAAAAATTGTTTACTCAAAGTATATCTAAAGAATGCAGTGTGGGGTCTCACTGACTCTTGCTCTACCCTGCAAATCTGAAATCCCTGGTGAGATTTCAAGCAGCCTATTAGCATCTCTGATTGTACAAACTCCTTGATGTCCTCCGTCTTCCCAAGAGTATTTGAATCATTTCCTGCTGCTATGCACGGAGCCCTGCCAAGAGACATTTAAATCAACTCCAGGAACTGCCAGTCAAGAGCTTCTGGTTTATTATCGGTAAGTCTTCAGCGAGAAGGTTTCAAGTTCATATAACTCAGATAGTCAGAATCTTTAAGATACTGTCCAAATCGATATAAAAGGTGAAACTTGTAAAGCGCCTGACACAGTAGCTGCCCAGCTGTATCAGCGCAAAAGGAAAGTTTGTGCTAATATGGCAAGAACAGCAAAATGTGCAAGGTAAGTAAGGAATTTGGCCGAGGGGCCTGTTGGTTGCAAGCACGGTATTACAGCTTACTAGTGCATATCAAGCATGGCGCTTTGTGCTGAAACAGCATCACATCGAGGTAACAAAGGAAACTGAGGGCAATACACTGCAAACGATAGTACTTTTCAGTCACATCTTCCCAAGGGACATAAAGTAACCAGTCTGGGAAAGGTCCTTAACCATTTTTCTATAGCTGCTGTGCTCTCAATGAACTGATATGATGTCCCAGAGAAATGAATATCGATTCAATAGCCATCTTAGTTGCCAACTCCTGAAAAAGAAAGAGCTGGTATCTAGGCCGGGGCAGTGCCTGGTTGGCTCAAAGGGCCTGAGAATCAGAGACTGACAATGGGAGGAACCTGTGAGGCAAGAAGTGAAGGAAGCAAACTTAGCGGCTAAGGGCAAAGCCTACTGAAAATGCTGAATTTATCCAAGGCATACAGTTAAAGCATAATATTTATAATATCATAATATCATTAGGCTAATAACATAATATCACCTATTTTCTATCTTGCTTCTGACCTAAAAGGGAACTTTCCTGCCCTTACAGTATATTTCAATCAACGTCCATGGCAATTTTATTTGAATAATTTATATCCTGCCTTTCCCATGCCGAAGCAAATGCCCAGGGCAGCTAGTCTAAACCACCATTTTTCAATGGGGCTTTTACAAATAAGCAGTATTCTGTGATTCACCTAATGCTCAGTCCCAGATGTAGCCTTCACAGTGTGTTCCTTTCCTCTTATCTAGCTGTGTGCCAATGAGCTTCAGCAGGCAATCATAAGTCAAGCTTGGACAGGTCCCTCAAGATTGTATTCCGTTCTTTTGCCAGCTGGCCTTCTCACACACACTCCTCCTGCCACAATGGGTACAGCAGCTTGTCACAGCCTGACATTCTGTCACCCATCCAAAAACAAGACCACAAATTCTCCTACTTAGCTTCAGGCAGTACCAGCAGCTCACATCAGTCCAAACCTCCTGCACATGCAAAGGCATCAAATTTTGTTAAAATTTGTTAAAAGACTTGTCAGTTTCCATTCCAGATCCTCCCCAATGTTTAAGTTATGGTATCCTGAGCTTGAGCATTTAAATTCTTATGTTAATGCAGACTATTGGAGCCATTAGTTTTTATTCAAAAAGGAGCAAAATATTTGTGAAGGTTCCAGAATAAACATTACTTGTGTTTAACAACTTGGCTGTTGGCTTGCACATGGGTTGTTCACTTTTGCCAACAACCATCAACTCAGCTATTAAAAGCATATTAATGTGGTAGAATACAAAGAAAGATGGTAGACTGCTATGTTACCTGTACATCGTAATAAAGTATGCACATGCAAATTCCTGGTTCTTTGTGGCACCGCATTTGGGGCATAAACAAAGAAATGGGGTTACCCAAGTAAAATATTAGGCTTCAGCATAAACCTGACTCATGCATGTTAAAAATGCACTCCAGAGTGGGGGTGGGGGGGGGGGAGAACGGTCTCAGAACCACCAGATTGCCGGATCACCCAGAGCAGTGCCTGGTCCATAGCAGGCTGCACATTCCAATCCAAAACAGCTCAATTATTTCCACATACCCCCAATCATCACTCTAGGGAGTAAACATTTTTATACGGGTCATGCTGCCACTTTTGTGAAAAATCCCTGTATTCACTGGAGATCCTCAATCCAAACAATTTATTACTTTTTGAAACAAGGCAAGGTTATCGATATACCCCCCATATGCTGTTAATGCTTTCCATCTCATTAGAATCCCAAGCAGCAGAGCTAATTATTTTCTGCTTTGATGAGGTATAATTAAGAACACCTCTGTATAGTGCCTGTATTTTCAGATCGAGACAGCATCTAGCGGAAGATGGAATGCAAGCTGGTGGTGTTCCGTTCCTATGCCTCTGAAAAGGTGAAGGTGGCAATTCAGCATTACAGCTCTCATGCAGTGCTCCACAAACAGGCTGTAATGTTTGACAATGGTTTATAATCACATGAGTGTGTTCAGACAACCCACTCACATATATACATGGCAAGAAAGTGAGATCACACATGCCAATCCTATCCTTCTGCGTGTCTTCCAGTCCCATGCTCAACCTTTGCAAGTTGAGCAAAACCTCAGAAAGGGATGACTTTCCATGCCAGCAGACGGGCAGCCACCTGGTGTGGACAGCTTATATATGTACAGCAGTATGTGCACACAACACCCCTTGCTGATATGGTTAAGGACCCATCATCAATGCACAGAGGTGAGAGTGTGAGCTGGGACCACACCAATGTTAGGGATAGGACTGGTCAGTGTCATCCCACTTCCCTTCCACACATTAAGCATGCGAAGAACATGTGAGCAGACCTATGAATGTTTCCAACCAGATGGGCTCTTTCCATACCAGTGGAATGCACAACATTGTGTTGTACAATGATGGTAGATTTTAGAGGGAATGACATTTGCTTATTTCCAATCTCCAACTCAGTCATTTATTTATTTAGACAAAGGAGATCTCTGCGCATGTTATGTGGACTGCTCATGTAGCAGAATGAGTGATAGAATCTTGAGGCAATCAAATGTACTGCACCACTACCAAATGCAGGTGGGGAAATCACCTTAAAAAAAAAAACAGTAGAGAAGGAGAACAATAGGGAGTATGCTAGAACATTTCTCCAAGGCATGCGAGTCTTTTTTCATGCTCAGGAAGCTTTTTATATATCTTACGGAACATGGTTGTTTCTTTTTCATTATTCTTTTTAGACGCACAAAACCAAAAACTTGTAATGAGAAAGGGCCATAAAAGAGCACATTGAAGAGGTCCCAGGTTCAATCCCTGGCACCAACACCAGTAAAAGAAAAAAGAACACAGATTCCAAGGAGCAAGGCTGGGAAAGACCCTTTCTCCAATTTCCAACAAATATGCACTTAGTACATGAGCAAGAAAACTCACTCTCAGCTGTATCAGATTAGATAATTCTGGCTTATGTGTGTCAATGGTCTGGTTCACTATAGGACAACATGTGCATTTATATAAACTGTACAATTTTTGGTGAATTATACAGGGTGATTTACAGGGTGCAGATATACAGATTCTTTCCCAGGCTGCTGCTGGCAAGACAATACAGGTGTGTCCCAGTATCCACTGATTCAATATCCATGGTTTCAGTTATTCACGAATAACAGGGATACTGGGACACCTACTAAAAAATAAGGGAACATTAAACAAAACTCTATTTTTTACCTTGTTGCAGCAAAGCCACTGATGTCTCCTTATCTTTAAAAAGGCATCCCCCATTATCCATAGTTTCAGGTATCCACGGAGGGGTGTGGAACAGAACCCCAGCAGATACCGGGGCATGTGTGTATACTCCTGTTGTGGCCCAATTACGCCCTGCCTGCATAGGAGAAAGGGCATCTAACCTCCACACCATCTATCACTGAATCACAAGTGTCTTCCAGCTAAATATGTGCATTTCTACTGATGCCAATGGGCTAACCATGCTGCGAGATGAGCCTGGGCCTACATTCTTATCACCACAGATTCCAGTTCCACTTGCTGTTCCCCCCAGGAACAGTAGTCCTGGGCAGCCAGAGTTCAGATGCCGTTTCTAGTCCTCCCATTCTCTATTTATAAATGCTTAAAAATGGAACTTCCTAAGATTTCATTAAACATTAAGCAGTGGCAATCATAAAACCTCTGCAAGGCATTTCTCAAGTTTATTTTAGAAAGTTGAAAGTCTCTTTAAATATAAGCTTATTTCTGAAACAAGCCAGCTGCATTTCTCTATATAAAATTCGACACACACACCCCCAATTCCCCCATAGAGCATGTGGATTGGACCAATGGAAAGTTACCATGACAACATAAGCATGATTTTAGGTATCGGACATTTCAAGCTAAGATAAACAACATAGTCAAGAATCACAGCTCTAATGCTCCTTTGATACTGAGTGCTAAATCTCAGCATTCATATAGACTTTTTATACCAGCCAAATTAAAACGATGGTTTTTACAGGCTTAACCAAAATTAAAGTCCTTGAGGTCTTTTGTTAGGCTATCTCTATCTGAACTAGGATCCCTTGTTAAATTTATTCTTATGTTGCTTCTCATCAGCAATGCCTGTGCTGGTTTTTGTTTTCCTGGGTTGTAGCAGTCCATTCCACAAACACCACAAAAACTCCCTTTGAATAAATACTGGCTAAGACAAGACAAGGATTTGTGCAACTTGATATGCCAAGCTGTAACAGCTTCTTGTGAAGCATCAAATCGACCATTTTCGCTAGCTGAGAGATACAGCAACTTCCCACAGAAGATTAGGAGTGTACCTCAAGCTCACACACTACCTCCATTCTGTCCTTCAAATACCAATTCCCTCTAACTATGGGGTATAAGTAGGAGTATGTCTATATTGGTAACAATACTGGTTAACAGTCACCAGGATTGACCTTGCAACCAGAATTTGAAATCAGAATTTGAACATGATTATGCAAATCTGATTATAAGAGCATCTGGTTTGCACTAACTATGATTGGTGCTGATGCTGACATAATGCCATACTATCAGTTAAAGCAAGCAAATCACAGGAGTAGAAGACAAAGGTGGGAGCATGTAAATTTGTTCCTAATCTCGTGACCAGATACATCTGCATATATGCGTGATCCATACACACACACACACACACACACACACCACCACCACCACCACCACCATGGTCATAAAGTGAACCTTTTCACTAGCCCATTGCAAATGTTACTGTATGTGTGTTAGTTATTATACTTGGTTATATTTATTTAATGTCTACTATGCAAGTACTTTTATATGTAGCTTAGAGGAAGTTCACTGTATTTTAATTGGTACATACATGGTCCAAGTATTAAAGACTGTGAATCTCTTTCTCCTGAAGAATTCAGACCTTAAAAACACTTCATGAAACCCAGCGATCAATTTGTAAGCAAATCCTCCTCGATCAAACAGCTTTGTGGTATAGTCTCCCCCTGCCAGAAGGCTGACTTTAAAAAGACAACTGAAAGTGGGCACAATCAGGTTTGCTTTCAGTTATTTCTATTCCATTTGTACCTTGCCCTCCTTTAAAAGAGCTCATTTTATTATCACATCAACCTTGTAAGGTAGGTTAGTTGGTGTTTTGGCAGTGAGGGGTTGACTAACTCAGGATCAGCCAGTGACCTGTACTATCAACGCAAATCTTTAAAAAAAAATCTTCAGAGATAAACATATTCTAAATAAAATTTCTATCATCTAAAGCATGTTTAAAGAAACCAGCAGATTTCATTCTTGCCAGTACTGTACATTTTTCTTAACATAAGGCTACCTACCTTGATTCCAATAATGGCCTTACGATGATGATAAAAACAACAGAGAGATGCTACGAGTGCTTGAAGAGCATTACAATCTTTAGGCATTTTCAGGTCTTCTGTCCTGTGGGCCAAAACCCTCCCTTGGAACACAAGATTAACAGCCTCTCCCAGTTACTGTCAGGAGCTCCCACTGAGCTCTTGTGCTTCGCCCGCTGCCTGCTGGGGCTTCCACACTCCCCCATCTCGCAACTTTAATCTCAGGCCGTTTCCTCAGTGAAAGCTGATCCTGTCGTCTAGGAAGAGCATCTCCTCACTCAGTTGCTTCCATCCAGCACATACCAGAAGCCTCATGGGATTCTATTCCGCACACCAATGAAATCCTAACCCTCTGAGAGCCTCTCGTTCTATTTGGGAATCCCCCCCCCACTACAGACACAACCCGTCCCACCTTTTTTGTAGCCACATGCAGTATCTGAGTCACTGGGCCCAGAAAGCTGTGTCACTCTAGCTGTTCTTCCTGGGCCACAAAAGACAAGCAGTGCCCATGATCACCTCAGCAGCAATACTAGGTACACAACTGATGGAAGGGAAAAGAAGAGACAGAAAAGGGGGCCGTGAGAGAACAGTTGCCAGGGGGTGGAGTGGTTTGCATTTTTCCATTACCCTTCATAATCAAACAGTGTTGCATCCTATGGCATAGGTAACCAAGGGGGGAGGGGAAAAAAAAGTATGTGTGTTTTGAATCAGGAAACTGCTGGCAACACATCCTGCAATTACAATGACAAGGGAGAGAAGCCACTCACATCAGCACAGCTGCTGCTAGCGTCATCCTAGTAAATGCAGCCTCCTGTCATTTAATTAAGAGATCAGCTGGTAAATTTCCAGGCCTGATGCTGGTCCTACGCACCTGTACAAGCTTTGAACACAATGTTTAAAGAACATTGCAAAACTTGTGAAAAAACTGCTGCAACCCCCCAAATGGTCAATGGGATTCCTCCCCCACTGATCTCAGACTTTAAAAACAGTTGCTTTGAAGACATAGGTGAAGATTTTTGAGACCTGCAGGTAAAAATATAATTTTTTACCCATTACAGATAGGCACTGCTATTTTGATTGTGCACATAACCTCTCTGTATAAAGGCTGTACAGTAGTCCTTTCAAAGTACAGGTGTGCCCTGATATCCACTGATTCAGTTATTCATGGATACTATTGATTCTGGGACACCATTAAAAAGATAAGGGAACATTAAACTTCCTTTTTAGTTAGGGCAGGAATCCTAAAAATAATGGGAGAAGAAGCCTCAATATACCGTATATCTAGGAAAGAAACACTACAGATATCTCACACTAACTATTGTACACTGCTGAACGGCATATGGAACAGCACTTTCTGGACTTGACCACGTCAAACTACAGCATGGGAGTTACATAATGGTTCCCATGTCAAAAAAAGGCTTTCATCCATGCCTATGGAGGGAGAATGACCTGCTCAGTTATCCCCCCAAGTGACATGGCAAGCAAGTATTGGCAGGAAGCGAGGGAGGGAAGGTCCTAGCATGCTGTTCAAAGATGGCACATGGGTCTCTCCCAGCCTCTTTGTTCTCACACAGTGACAGAAGCCACCCACCCACCCTTTCAGGTACATTCAGAAGTTTAAGTGGTTGCCATTTGGGACCAGATAGGAATTTTTTTACTTCTCTCCTGATTGGCTGTGGGAAGTAGCTTTTTTGCCTACCCCAGTAGTTTTTTGCCTATCTCTTGGGTTGGGTATTTTAGCCAGGTTGGCCATGTCTGGCAGATGGTGCAGGATAGGGAGGAGAAATAGGGATCCAGTGTCTATCCTTAGGTAAGCAACAGGTCTGGTTAAAGCCAGCGCTGGTCCCCTGAGGCTAACTGAATCAAGGTACGGCCTAGCTTGACCCCGGGATGGAATTGGGATGCCCACCTTCGTGGTTACCCGGCTCAGGATGAGCAGAGCAATTCAGCTTCCTTGACCCAATTTCCAGGGGTTAGGGATGAAGAACCTGGGGGAGCCTGTTTGCCAAGGCCAGGCTCTGAGTCAGAGTGGTTCGCCCCATGGAGGGCTCAGACAAGTCAACTGTCTTCTAGTTAGGTACCTGCACTAAAGGGTGGAATATCAGCACCTGCTGCATTTTACTGCTTGGCTGTGTAAGTCAATAAAGCATGGCCCTGTGGATACCTGGGCAAAACTTATCTATGGAAAGCTAGAATGTCCCAGAAAAGGATTCTCACACAGCTTCTCCCTCACATTTGATTGTCCTGTGCTCCTTTTATCCAAACACGCAATTTTTCTACCTACAGTCTGGAATGGTACAGTCCAGAAAGGGACTGCAATTTCTGAAGGCTTACACTGAAGTTCTGCAACAGAGGAAATATGAAATGTTGCTTTCATTCAACATTATAAAGTCCCACTGAATTTGGCCACCACAAGGCATTCATTGTGAAGTAATAGTTTAAACAGAACGCAAACAGGCCTTTAGAGATATGAGAACATCAACCAGTATTTAATTTTAGATGGTAGCAGAAATCACTTGTGAAACAGATGAATTTAGAACTTGTCTATGAAGCAGACAAGCAGGAAGTGGTTGATGATATTAGCGTTTCTTCTTTACCCTACAGCTTTGGCAAGAAACACTCTTCATAAATGTTTCTAATGTTCTACATAAGAGCAGCTCTGCTGGTGCAGACCAAAGGTCCATTTAGTCCAGCATCCTACTTCCCACCCAGATCCCCCCAGGATGTTTAAAGCAGTCACATCAACCACCATAGTCCCTCACAGCAATTTACTGGCAGCCAGTGATAGACTTGTCCTCTATGAAGCTGTCTAATCCCTTTATCAAAAGGTATCTAAGCTAGCAGCTTTCATGCATATTGCCACAGTGAAGTCCAAATATTGAATTACATTTGGTGTGAAATCTAGAATGTGCTGCCAATCAATTTCATTTGAAGATTCCGAGTTCTAGCATTATTTGAGTACAAGAAAACTTCTCTATTTTCTCCACATTACATCCCCCATCCCAGTATTCTTTTTTTTCTATACCAACAGGCCTCCATCATTGCTATGAATACTGCTTTTCACACTGCTTTTCAACAAAAACCTCTTAACAATTTACCGCCCTGGAACACCCCCTCCCAACACCCCCTTCCCCTTCTACTCTCTTGCCACCCTCCCTCACCCAGCGGGGTACTCACCTCTGCCAGCAGACATCATGGGGATGCAGCACTAGCAGGCTGGTACAGGCCTTTCCACTGGCACTGCTTGCAGTAGAATAGTTGCAAACATGCTTTATGGAACATTTGTGACACTCTAGGCCAGCACAGCGCCTGCTGCACTAGCAGCGTATAAGTAAAAAATTGTGCTATGAGTTACACTTTTATCTGCTGTGTGGTGTTTTTAAATATATGTATATATTTAAAATGCAAAACTATGCAGCTTTTACAGTTTGAAATGCGAAACCATGACCCTGCCTAATAATGATGAGGGAGATTATAAAATACAATGCATGGTAAAACGTTAAACCAAGAATCACCCGTACAATTGTTCCATATGCTTGCATATATTTTCCCATCCCATAAGACCAGTGTTGGCTAGAACATACACTTAAAAAAAAATAGCTCCCACTTTCATATGAGGAACAACTCAAAGGCACTTTTAGTGTCATAAATAAATGCATACCCTCCCCCCAAATACTACTAATTACTAAGACACAACTAGGTGTTGAGATTTGTCTAGCAAGTAACAGATGTAGGTGGATTGTTGTTGCTTGGCAAAGAGTAAACTGAAAATGTGCTGCATGCATGTACCGTCTTGGATCCATCCATCAGAATTTGTGTTGACTAGAGCCAATTTCATCTGCCAGCACAGTGATGTAATAGACAAAGTTAGGCATCTGTCCACAGAATCCAGCTCACAGTGAATGAACACCAAAAATGATTCTAATTCTCAAGAAAAAAAATACACTACAGCCCATTTTAACATGATCACTTAGAATGAAAACAGCAATTATATAGCTGCTAAAATTAAGTTATGGTTAGGGTGTGTGCTTTTTTGGTGATATTCTTCCCAAAAGAATATTGATTGAAATAGCAAATTTAAGTGTTATGTGTTTTTATTTTACATTCTCAATCCACATTCTCATTTTTATTAATTTTAAATGCTTTAAAAGTATACTAGGTACAATATCACACTTTACAGGTGATATAGTGTCAGCAGATGCAGCCACAGTGTTATTTCTAATTGGAAAAGTAGTCTATTTTAATTTCTGGAAAATATCAAATTTCTTAAATACCAAAATGCAGTGTTTTGTGTTTTTATTCAGATATATTTAACCACCAAAATGCAGTTGACGCCCAAAAAACGGTTTTCAACAACAAAAAAACTAGTTATGGTTATTATGAGCTCAGTCCAACTGACATGTAAAAATTCAAGCAAAGTCCAGTACTTCTAAATCCCATTGATTTCAAAACAGGAGAGAGATTAAGATACATGGTAAATCCTATCACTAAAATCAAGATGACTTAAAAGTGCTGAACTTTGACACCAACTTGTATCTAGAAGGCTGAATGTCAGCTATAAGCCATTCTGCACATCCACACACACACACACACACACACACAGGACATGTGCACACACTCTGGTTTTGCAGCATTTATGTCGGATGGCTTCCATTAAACTAATGCAACACACAAACTCTCTGTTAAACTCTTGTGAACCTCTAGTAAATTACCCTCTACTCCAGTGTTGGCAAACCTTTTGGGTTTGCCGTGTCAAAAATGCTTAATTTGACTCTGTTGGCGTGTCACTCCCCACCTCCAACAAAAGAGAAACAATTATATACATATTCATTTATTTTTAAAAAATACAGTCCAATCATGTGTGGGGCTATTCATTATATTAAAAAAAATCAAATCATTTAAAAACCATTAAAACCAAAAAATCATTTAAAAACCAAATCATTACAAAGAAATCCTCAGTTGTTGTTGGGTGTTGGTGAATGCTGGTGTCACCCAAAATGTTGTGGCGCGTCACAATGTGTGTCATAGGTTCGCCATCACTGCTGTAGTCATTGCTTGGAGGGAAGTTGAAGGCACAGTAGTGAGAGAAAGTCAGGCAGGACACAGATACTGTGTTTTTTAAAAATAGATTTGAAGACAGAATGGTAAAAACATTGTTGACAGAGGCCTACAAACATCTATTTTTACAAACATCCAAGGCCACTGACATGTAAACATATCTTGCAGGTGTTGAAGCACTACAGAAACCTGCAAGACCTATTGACCAGAGATAACAAGGATTTAAAATGTTCACACCAGTTGTCTTTAAAAATTGTTTGTCTATAACAGCAGTAGGATCCTGCTGTCCAGGTTTCTGGTCTGAGATATATTCTGCATCTCCTTTGTGACATAACATAGCCTGACACCGTTTCTAGAATCTGCACAGCAGCAAATGACACATGAGCTCCCCCTTACGGACAGCCACAGAACTTTGAAATGAGGCAAAGTCTTCCACAGTACAGCTACTGCTTCATTTGTTTCTTTAGAAAAAGGAACTAAGCGTTTTGACAAGGCTGAATCACTAATGAGAACAGTGCACAACTATATAACAATAACAAACGTTAACTGTAACAAATTACATATATTATCTATAACAGTGGTTCTCGAACTTCTTGCACCAGGACCCACTCATGTCAGAGAATGGCACTCCTGTCAGGACCCACCAGAAGTGATGTTGTGGCTGGAAGTGACATTATCAAGCAGGAAGTGACATTGTGGCATAATAAAATGACACTCCTGGGATGCAAATTGGCATTCTTGGACTGCAGCAATTGCACAACCTTGAAACATCCCTGACAGAAAGACAGATTAGGACAAAATATGATGTAAAAGCACTGAACTAAAAACAGAATTAAAAAAAAAACCCTCACTTGAAAATTCAAACTGTTAACACTCACAAAAGGAATATAGCAAGAGTAAGGTCTGCACTTTTCAAGATGGCTGCTCCCAGCTTTCCACAACCCACCTGACATCAGGTCGCGACCAGGTGGGTCCCGACCCACAGTTTGAATAATACTGTTCTATTGGTTAATGTCCCAGGTCAAGGGTCTGCTGCAAAAGTGTCCAACTTTCAAGCTTTTCTAGAAACACATGTGCCAGATTTCAGCTCTCTAAGGATGCAATCCGAACTAGACATTAGGCCGGTCATTGTCCCCTGCACCAGCCTTGGAGTGTTGCAAACACACTGTAAAGCATGCTTGCACCACTCCAGAGAAGGCTAAGCCAGCACAAGGACACATGCCAGCCTGCCTGGGCCAGGTAAGGCCAGCTGAGTTAGGCCAGCATGGGGAGTCGGGGAGTGCAGAGGGAGGCAGAACAGGCAGAAGGACAGCAGATCTGTGGGCAGGTCAGCCCCGGAAGAAGGGTGAAGACAGGATCCAGTACTTCCGGATCCTAATGCCCATGGCCAGTGATTTTGCTGGTGCAGCTCTTAGCCCCATTGGAGCTTACCCCAGAGTAAGGGGAAATATCTCTTTACCAGTGGTGTCATTCAAATGATTTAGGAATAGGAACTCACTTTTGATTGGCACTTGTCGGGAACCCGGAACCAGCCATGGAGACTGTTAGGATCCAGAACACCCGTTCTGGTCCATTCCCCCTGAATGACATCACTGCTCTTTACCCTGAGGTGGATTCCAGCTACCACCGAACATGCGCTGGATACAGATTAGGATTGGGCTGCACAGATCAGTTGGGCTACCCGTACTTTAACCATTTGGGAATACATTTCTTGGATTCCCTTTCTCAGAGGAAGCTTACAAATGTTTCCCTCTCAACTATTCTAACAATCAGAGCCTCTTTTAGAGTACATGTCAGGTTTTATTCCAGTTTTCTGATATACATTAACTATCACCAGCATGGAGTACTGTTGTCGAAGAAGCAACTCTATTAAAGTTCACTTTTTTTCAGGCATTTCCATACTACTAAAAAGAAGATTAGCAGGCTACAAAGGAGTTCATTATCTGCTACTGTATTAAATACAGGGACAGATACATGCAAAAGTGAAAAAATTGACACATTTGGGAGACAGAATGAGATTATGCTCTACCTGTCAATTCAGACCAGCACAGAAGGAACACTGCTAACTGAGGGATTAAATGTCCTTTCTACCTTGGGCCTACAACCACCAAAGGGATGGAAGGAAGGAGGAAAGCTCCCTATCTCACCACCTTACCTCTGGGCTAAGCCAAGCTATCTGTCTAATTTCTGTTCTACTAATAAAACTTGAAGGAGTTTCTTATCCCATAATCAAAGCAACAACTTTGCCCCCGCCCCCAACAGCCACACTACTAAGAACTGAATTGGACAACGAGGCTCTCTCCAGGTCTGAAGCCCAGTAACTATAATCAAAAATTACAATGTTTGGCTTCAAGGCACAAAGTAGAGAATATCCTGGGAACAGAAATCATTAGAGTCAGAGCAGGGGACAACACTGTAATCCTAAGAGAAGGCTACAGCCAAGATGGGTTAGCTCCTTCCAATCAGTATGTGAAATTCCAATCAGTCCTATCCTCCTCCCCCCTTCTACTGCTCCACAGCCTTCCTGCCCATTTTGGGTTGACTGGTCCCAATGACCCAGTAGGCTAAGAGGCGACAAAGGGCAGAATACCTTTTAAGAGATATGGCACCCTCACGAATGCCTAAATTGTATACAGGTTGAGCCTAATTATCCAGGGATTTTATATCTGCGAGTTTGTCTCAATGCAGATCCCCAGACCAGTGCTGAGCCACATTTGTGGCTGTGCTCCGGTCATCTCCGGAGGCTCTTCTGAGGCCCACTATGGCCGCATGCAGCCTCAGCATGCCTGAGAATGGCCATTCAGCCCCCTCCCCCCAAAATGCAACTTCCAGTTTTCCCTGAAAATTCCTGGATATCCCCTATTCTGAGCCCCACCGAGGCCGCAGGCAAATGAGCATAGCCTCTGAAGGCCTCAAAAAGCCCTCAAGACCCAACCAGAGCTGTGCTCCAGTTGGGTTTTTTTTTGGTGGGGTGGTGCACAAAATCAGCAGATTTATCTACCCATGGATTTTTTTATCCGTGAGGTTTCCATGAACCGAACCCTCACAGATAAAAAGGCCTCACCTGTACTTTGCAATTCTAGGCTCCCTGACTCAGAATTGAAATGCCCCAGAACCTCTCTTGCCTGTCCATTTCCTTACTCAGAAGTTCCTCTTTCTCTCAAGTTCTTGTCTCCTCCGACTGCTTCTTTCTCCTTCACTAACCTTCCCTCAGGTTTCCAGTTTCCTAACATAGTGACATTCATAATTATAATTATATTTATAATTATAATTATATTCATAATTTCAGTTTTGTGCTATCTGCATCTTTAATAAGTTAATAAAAATGGTTTAATCTGCATCACTGAGAAAAATATAGCATACTACCAACTTGAAGCTTTCATCTTAAACTGATAACAAGTTTATAAGAGATTTATTGGTGCTATAAGGCTAAAACACAAAATGCTTGCAGAAACCACTTTTAATCTGTATTTTCTTTTCCAGAATCTCTCCAAGTTCAGGCAAAATGATACATCTTTCACTATCTAGTTTGCAAACATGTAGCTATTGTTAAAAAGATTACATTTTAATACGAGTTAGTCTATTTTTCTTTGACACTAGTGCAATGAGCAGAATGACAGTCTGGCATTTTTTCATTAGAGGGCAGCATGCTACCATAAGGCACTCAATTTGGATACATGCTTTCAAATGATGTACTGTAGTCCTAATTAAGCCCAAAGTGTAGAAATTACCTGATTGGATCCAACAACAGCTAGACAAGCAACTATGATGATTAATGTGAAACAATAGAGCTCACCTTCAAATTACTGCATTACTTCTTCCTAACTTTTTCTGAGTGAGATGTTTGGCTGAAAAGTGGTACTGGGAAAATTACCATAATCACATAATCAATAAGGTTCTCCATTATCTATGCTAAAACCTTTCCTGTAATACAGTGTTTCTCAAACTGTGGATCGGGACCAGGTGGACGAATTTCAAGTGGGTAGCGTAGCACCTAGAGCAGCCATCATTGAAAATATGGAAAGATGGGACACTGGAAAGGGCTATTGTGTAGCTATTTTGCTTGTGTAAAGGTTATATAGGCATTTTTTCCTTTCCGATTCATTTTGCTATTGGAAAGTGGCCAAGAAATAACGCAACTTTTTGCTGCCTACTCAGGAAAGCAGCAGGCTCTAGCCTCACAATGACAGCACTTCCAGCCACGACAACAGAAGATCCTGGAAAGATTATTATTCTAAAAAGTAGGTCTCGGTGCTAAAACATTTGAGAACCGCCGTCCTAGCAGATCACAGCTCCAACAGCATGAAAATTAAAATGAAGAGACTGGTACAAATCTACTCGAATCCCAATGACAGCTTCTCAAACTCATTCTAATACCTTTACAGTAATGGGGACAAAAGTAAGTAAATAGATTGAACTTTAGGATACATATACTGGGGCTTCCCTTGCTTGTGAAATACTAAATGTATTTTCTCTCACTTTTAATTCTCAAGAACTCAGAATCTGGCAAAAAATATTAGTAGAAATATAGTAAACACGCAAGTTACAACAAGCACAGGACTGAACTAGATGCCCAAGGACATATTAACTAGCAGCACCTGTCATCACGATGACTGAGCCTAAGCTACACAAGTGGAAGGGCCTCTAATGGCTAAATGACGGGTGGGGTTCTTAGATCACTGAATCCTGGGAGAATTATTATTTCACTTATTCCTAACTTCTGTTTATGAAAAAAATGGACTAAACGTACTCCCCACACAAAAATGCCAAAGTGCCACATCAAGACTGTCAGATGAGCAGCCCAGCTAGGCTGGTGCCCTGTCTTCAACAGTCAGGCAGCACAGGACATTTCTGAGGCGTACAAGACATTAAAGGTAAAGGTTTCCCCATGACCAAATGGTCTAGTTGTGCCCAACTGTAGTGGGTGGTGCTCATCACTGTTTCAAAACCTGTAGAGCCGGCGTTTTGTCCGAGGACAAGCTTCCGTGGTCATGTGGCCGGCATGACTATACGCCGTAGTGCACAGAACGCCGTTACCTTCCCACCAAAGTGGTCTCTATTTATCTACTTGCATTTAGGTGCTTTCGAACTGCTAGGTTGGCAGGAGCTGGAACATGCGACAGGAGCTCACTCCGTCGTGCAGTCTTGAACTCCCAACCTTCCGGTCGGAAAGCCCAGCAGCAGCAGTTTAACCCGCTGTGCCACCACGTACCCACCTTTAGTATTATTGTTACCTATAACCAGTCTTCAACTACTTACAGAATATCTTAACAGCTACTGTACAACATTAGGAAGAGACAGACTCAAGTATGCTAGGTAACAAGGAAAGATTCCTTTTGACACTAAAAATCATCAGGACCAACAAGCATGTGTAGATGATGTCTGGGTCACGCTGCCACAACTTAAGTCTCAGACCCTGGCATCGGTGCTTCATTTTGTTTTAAAATAAGGTTATTGCACATATTTGCCATTCATTTCAAATCTCAATATATGTCACAACATAGCACCATCTTGCAGGAACGTGTCATATTTATCCATATGTGGCAAACACCACAACATATGTGCAAGGGTGCACATGTTAGAGACGTGGCAAAAGCAGGAACAGTACTGAAGCATCACAGTAGCAGAAGACAAAAGTAGACAGGAGGAGAATTGACCCACGCTATCCAAAGCACCAACATGCTGCTGTCAGAAGCAATACCATACTGTACTTTCAATTTTGGAGGAATTTTTTTAAGATATGGAAAGGACATGAAGTCTATTCAACTTGTGATTAAGTTTTTTACCTCCTGAACTTTATTAGTCAACCTACATGCTTTTCTAAAGTAAAATTGCAAACAAATGTTGCCCTATTCAGTTTTCAACACCATTCCATGAGTAACTAAGAAGCACCATTCATTATGTTTTACATATTGTCGTCTTTCTAGTCTAGTCGTGCCAAATTTGAGAAAAAGCCAGCCTTCCATGTTTGACAGAAAAACTAGTTTTGGTTTCTCTTTTTGGCAAGACTATTAATCCAACATGTGGATACATGACCGACAAGGGCAAGAAAATTCATGCCGGTAACCAGCCATGAGTGTAATTGTTGTCCACCAAAGACGCAACGAGTTGCAAAAAGATGTGCTTAGTTTTAATTTGCCGGAGTAATAAAAGCGATTGCTCTCTGTGCTCTCGTGATTTACCACTCAATAAATGTCAGGGGATGAGTAGCAATGCTTCCTGCAGGAGAGGTCAGCTCTATAAAGCCCTGGCCTGGCCTGCAGAGCCACATGGAACAATGCTTCCCCAAGGAAATGTCAGGAGACACCCAACAATGAGTCGCAGGAACTTGTAGGTGGTTATGAAGCTGTAGGTGGGTGGTCAGTGGGTGTGGAGAACAAAACAGCAAAAAGGAGCTTAATGGAAGGGTCCTGCCGGGACAGAAGGCAAGACCAATAAGGGGGCGTTCAGCACACAGAGAATTACATTCAGTGACTGTGCTATTTTGCAAGAAGGTTTCATTACCATGCTGTACATGTTTTGTATCTCTTTTGTACCTCATGGAACCTAAGCTTCAATTGTTGCTATTTGACGAAGGAAGTTCCTATTTTACCTGTCCCTGGTAAAAGTGCTTTCCCCATTTTGCCTTTGCAAAAAGATGAAAAATGGTATTAGCCTGCACACACTTTCACTAGAGTTCTTCGTCTGCTCGAACTTAAATTAAACCTTGGAGTGATGAGTGGATGCATCTTCTTGTGTGCATGCATGAAACAGCACACCCATGAACACAAAAGGCCAGTGTACAGTCGCCCTTCCAAATTTTCCTCAAGTAACAGCCTAGACACTGACAGACAGTAAACATTGCTGAATGCGTTCATGTTGCAGCTATTCTATAATAAGCACAACCAGATCCATTGTGAAGTTAAATATTTTGGGTTTCCACAAAAAGAAAAACTTTTGAACATCTTCCTGCTTGGGAAACCAGAGCAGGCAAGTAAATGAGTGTGACACAAAGCAAGGGAAGATACTCCAGCGTTTGCAATTCAGGGAGAGGAAAGTGCTCAGGCAGCAATTCTGGGTACAAAAATTAGGAGTGTTACATGAATCAATTTAAGTCTGTGAAATGGTGGTGCTGAAGTCACAGTATGCACCTGCACCCTCTACCCTCTTCCAATCTGCCATACTGACCATTTGAAACAAATGTTGGTGTTAGGTGGCAATTTAGTGGGCCAAATCAGTGCTCATGAAAGAACCCATACATACAAGAACCCTACAGGTGTTGCCAACGTACCAAAGTGCAGCCATCTTAAGACTTTTGTTTAAGTCTCCTGTCTAAAGTTGCTAAAGTATGTAACTTGTTTCCCTCTTTGCTCTCATTGTTCTCACTCAATTGCCCCAGTGTAACTTTCTCTATACAGTGTGGTGTTGCTAATTCTCACAATAGATAGAGAACTGGTTCAAGCTAGCAGAGCTTCCTTGTTTCCTTCCTTATCAAAATGGTCAGGGCATATTCTCAGGCCCAATCAACATAGAGTTTCTCATGTCCCAGCCCTTGTGTTGTAATTTTCCACCAAGCAGAAGTTTGGAGGAAGAGAAGAAGGGGGGGTTATAAAAATGTTTGCAATCTGTATTTTTTTTGCCTTTTTCCCCTGCCTTTCCAGGGAGATTGGTCCGCCTGTGCAGGTGTAATAAACATGAGCCTCATACTCTCTCGTTTGGTTGTTTGCCTTTTTAAATATTTTCCCGCAATAGAAACCATTTCAAGCCGATTTTCGGCAACACAGGGACAACAGATGTCCAAATGTGTGAGAGGTGTTGATATAAAGGAAAGGGCATTATTGAACTTGAGGTGTAGTTGCAGCCAGTTATAACATTGCATAGCTGTATGAAGGTCTCAGAATGCCTCTGCAAATGAGATAAATCGCGAATAAAAAGATTTACAGCCAAAGTATAAAATGGGTATTTTTGAGACTGCTGTAATTTGCAAGATTCCACTTGGTGCATCCAAGTTTCTGGAATGGCACATCAGTAGACTTGGATTTATTTAAACAAGTAGCAACACTAAGAATGTGTCTTCTGGTCATAATCACCAGCAGAACAGTCTTCCTATCAAGTGTTCAACTAACAACTCATACATGAAGCCTTACTTTTTGTTGTTGTTAAGTGCCCAGCATTGGCACTGAACAAAAGATTTCCTTTTAAGGAAAGAATTAATCCTTCTATTTTCCTTTTCTTCAGATCTAGGCACAGTAGAAACAAGCCCTCTTCTGTTTAAAACACATTTTTGATACTTTTAGTGGGTGAGGAGGGGGAAGCAGTGCTGCACAGAACTTCTACAACATTTTACTGCAAATGCTCCAATACTGTCACCTTCCATACTCATAGCTGGCCCTATGGATTTTTCTTTCTCTCTGTCTCGGTGGAGGGGGAGAGTGGCATATTAGATGAGCTGCTGTTGATCTTCTGCTTCCTTCCCAATGTGAAAGAAAATAAAATCTCAGGATAACCTTGGTTAAGATTTCACTTTTTAAAAAAGTAAATTATATGTGAGTATTTCACTGTTTAATCTTTAAAAAAATTTTTTTTTGTTAGCAACCAGTCCAAAGTTGCCTATTGGCCTGTTTTCACTGGGGAAATAAAAGCCAATTCTGAAAGACCTATTTAACTGTGACCAGCGTTTCTGCAGCGCTAAGAGAACAAAAGAAAAGCTCTAGTCATATGGCCACTTCTCAGTGCTGAGGCTTCAATAGATCAGTACATTGTTCCTGGGTCCAGCTTTTGTATAAATTAGCAAACCCCTTTTTAATCTGTAGAATGACCTAATGCAGCCATTCTTTAGATGTTATAAAAAGCATTCATTTGCATTCGGCTACAAATTCTACTGCATGTCTGTCTATAGCACCACTGGATTTTTTTTTCTCCCCAGGAATTTGTGCTACAAATGAGCTAACTAAAAATATCCCCCTCATGTGTCTCGGAGCAACAAGAATAAAAAGTAAAATTCATTCTTTCTACTTTCACTCTCCGCTGCAGCACCTCTAGACAGATCTCTTAATTTGCATCTAAGGTGCAGCTAATTATTTGCTTCAGAGACAGACAGCAGCGTTCGTAGAACACAGGAACGGAACAGATGATGAAAGATAAAATATGATACCATAAAGGTAGTGTTCAAAGCAGCCTAGAAGTCAGGTTTATAAGGCCGACTCCACAAGTCTCCATTTATTGTAGAGATGGACTGCAATTATTTTCTTTAATATTGTCGAGATGGACTGCAATTATTTTCTTTAGGATGGCCAAAACTGTTTCATCTAAAACAGATTTGGCAAAACCACCACCAATCCCTCCACTTTGTCCAATGCTAAAGAGAACATAGCTGAACAAATTGACCCAGTGGTAACTTATGCTGGTTATGTCACCATTTTGCAAGGGAGTGTTGTCCTGCCCAAGTACTGAGAAGCATCTGGCCACCATCACCACTGCTTGCAAGTTGCTGTGTGACTAGGAAGTATGGTAAGACTTGTTTCACCACTTGGCAGGACAATACACAGAACCAACTTCCCAAGTGGTTATGTTCAAACCATGGTACATTACCGCTTGGGCAAACAGTTGGCTGTATACATTTACAGATGTATTCTTCTTGCTCTGCATAATTCATTCCAGCTATGGGAAGGACAAGCAATGTTGTTAGGCCTGTTCTATGGCCACTGGAAATCCTGCTGAAATGCCCCATTAGGTATTGTCCTTGCATTACCAAGCCTCATACAGCTTTATACAGTATCACCCAATTTTCATTTTGGTCATTTTTTTTTTTGACATCAACACCATCATAACCAGATAATCTTTTTTCCAAAAGTGGCCAAAACCAGAAAAAACTACCATGTAGGCACTCCCTCAATTACATTTGGAGACACTTCAGTTCAAGTTTCCCAATTTGGGTTTGGCCTGCTAGGTCAAAGTCTCTACCCTATACAGATATGAATAATTTACCCAGACATCTGTAAAATCCAGATTACACACATGTGCATAGTACATCCTCTCAAGCACTGGTGTCTCACCAAGACATCATTCATCCCTGCTATGTGCTATGCCACAAGAAACACGACTAGACATTTCAGAAACTCCAGGAGCAGGCTGAGAAGCAACTTATTCCTTCTCAGTGTATTTGGAATCATTTAAAACCATATTATATGCTCCAACATCCTTGGCTATAGTCTGCAGTAAGAATAACTTCCTGCTTTTGAGGAAGAGCAACAGAGCATAGGCAAATCCCAAACTTGGGGAAGACTGAATTGCTTTAGGTGTAAAGCTGAAAGGTCTGCAATGCCGCAGCTGATGCAGTATCCGAGTCAACACAAATGAGGCCAGTTCTGTCCAATTTGCCTCATAAAAGTACTGTATTATTCAAAACCATTGCCACTGTTTTGAGTGCAGGCCCTCTCACATTTTGAGTGTTAACCTTTTATTACCACAGGCCTTTTAAGCTTTTAAATGTTCATAGCTACTGGTTTTAACTGATTTAAAAAAATTTTTAAAAAATGTTTAAATTTATGTTTTTCGTTAATAAAACTACGTGATCTGTAAACTACATTGAGAAACGTAGTTACATTAAGCAACAATATATAAATGCCCTAAAATATTCCATATTCCAGAACCCTTATTACTCATAAGTAATATTACTTATTACTGGAGTCTCTGGGGGCCTCTGCTAGCCTGGCAACC
Organism: Lerista edwardsae; assembly: GCA_029204185.1. NCBI lineage: Eukaryota > Metazoa > Chordata > Lepidosauria > Squamata > Scincidae > Lerista > Lerista edwardsae. Next base: position 6,326,868 of record JAJKFI010000065.1, read on the forward strand.
CACTCTACAGACCTCAGAACAAAAACCAGAAGTGGCTTCTGAGGGCCATTCTGGGCCCTATACAGTAAGTCACTAGGCAGCAGAGGCTTCCAGCACTACCAGCTGCATTGTAACCCACCGCAGAAGACACGGTGCACTACAAAGTTTGGAAAGGCCTACCCTATTTCAAATCTCCATGCTACCTTAGTCCTCCCTTTGTAAGCTAGCTGGTGTCTTCATCCCCATATTGCAAACTGCATATTGCAAATCCCAACATGGTTGTAAGGATTATTGAAATAATGTAAGGCTATGAACCCTTGAAATGCACTACACTAAATGAATGCCATTACTGAACTGTTATAGTATTTAAGAGTCTGCGTTGAAGGGCAGCCCAATCCAATGCAGGGTCTATACCAGTGGTCAGGGAACAGGGGTAAATTACCCCAAATGGGGTAAAAATGAAATTCCTGGGGGTAATGGACAGATAGGAGTATGCCCAGCCCCCTTTTCCATCATCCTTCCTTCATGACCAATGTTCTCTCTTCTAACCAATGGGAAGTTCCTCTCATGCTTGATGGATTTCCCTTGCTTCCAATAGGAAATTAGAAGCGGCAAAGTACTTGGCCCCCAATAGGCAGCGTTCCCCTCCCTTCCCAGGCGGCGAAGAAGGCCGTGGTTATCGATCCCGCTGCTGGTAGAGGGAGAAGGAAGCAACAGCAGAGAAAATGGCGGCCATGGCTGCAACTGCGGCGGTGCCGGGTGATGGGGGAGCCGGCGAGGCCAAACCTATTCCGGGCAGCAAGGCCGGCGCAGACCCACTCCCAGCTGGCACTCAGGCAGCCGTGGAGTCGGCGGTGTTTGACGTCAGGGAAGAGCCCGAACCAGCTCCAGGTGGGGAAGCCGAGGAGCTGCTGCCGTCGCCGCCACCCAGGAGCCCGGCAGGGACGCGAGACGTGCAGGCGTGGGGGAGGCTCTGGTGAGCGGCTGAGGTGTGTGTGCGCATGTGCCCACAGGCGCGCACATACATGTCTCTCTCTCTCTCTCTCTCTCTCTCTCTCTCTCTCTCTCTCTCTCT
>JAJKFI010000065.1:6327931-6338526 GCA_029204185.1 Lerista edwardsae
TCTCTCTCTCTCTCTCTCTCTGTGTGTGTGTGTGTGTGTGTGTGTGTGAGAGAGAGAGAGAGAGAGAGAGAGAGAGAGACCCAATCTGAATTCATTATAGAGAGAAATCTTAAGTCCAAGCACCTAAACCTGTTGTCAAAAAGGTAAGCTAGTTGTAACCCAGAAGGGTTGAATTCTACTCTCTCAAAGTCTGCAGGTGTACCCAAAGTCTTTACAACTTCATATTTACATAGCATTAATTAAGCTCATTAATTAACCAAATAAAAAGCAATGGGTTCCAATATGTATTTTTTTCTTTTGTTCTGGCGGGGGGGGGGGGTTAACGTCAAGGGGATAACGTCAGCGTATCTAAATATATTTTGGGGTAAAAGGTAAAAAAGTTCCCTGACCCCTGGTCTATACCAACAGTTCTCATGATTTGCCAGCAAACCCTCCCTCCCACTGCAGTAGTGCAAAAGCCACACCATTGCCATGCGCTTCAAAATTGCTCGTGCAAATGGCAGGAGGCCCCATGCATACATGTGACTCACAGACATACCGCTGGAGCTGGTAAGGTAGTGGCAGGACAGTTTAGAGAGGGAGCAGGCCAAACAAGGGGAGAAGAGGGGAGGATCTTGGCAGTAGCAGGCAGAAAAGATCCTATCCCCCTTTTCCCAGCCTGACATGCCCCCAAGGCTCCTCAAATTGGCATAGGTTTGAGGAGGTCCATTAGTGGTTAGGCAGTCTACAGAGAGATAAATTTTAAAAAAGATATTTACTTATCTCTCTTGGGCTGTCTGACCACCCCATGGCATGCCTGTGCATGTTCTGTCGATAGCGCTGCATGTTATGGACTGACAAGGGATAGAATTGGACCGTAAGAGTGAATCAGGGCATCCTGGTTCAGATCTCACTACAAATTTAACTAGATGGCTTTCTCTTTACCATATTCTAGCCAAATACAATAACTGATTAAATTTGCAGGCTTTAGCAAACAGTCTGATGCCACACAGGTTTTTGAAATTTGTTGAAAATAAGTCCTATTGACTATGAAAGGACTTACCCCGAAGTAAGTATGCATAAGCTTGCATTCTAATCACTTAATCCTATCTATCATTACTTAGGAAAGTGTTCTTCAGCTTTGCCACTTTTACATTTTCTACTTATCACAGCCATTGCCTTCAAAAACAGACACGTGCAAAAAGATTACCTAAAACCAAGAGCTGAGATCACTAAAAGAAAACTTTGAGTGTGCTTTAGCTCTATGAGCTCAGGGAAAACAAGCAGACTTTGTGCCTTATTGCCAACAGCATGCATTATGCAAGTGTAAAATGAAAACTGGACAGGAGCAAGAATCACAGCTAGTTGCTTAAAAAAATCCCAACGCTCTAGGGATATTACAGGGCTGTTTGACACTTGGTGGAAAACAGCAGTTCTAGCAGTCTGCATTTTCAGTAGATGAAGACTAGTTACACAAACCCAGAAAACAAACTGAAACCTTGGTTGAGGAAATCTTGCCCAAGACCTGGAACTCACGATTCAAGATGATTGTACAATACAGTTTTTCTGGACTCTAGAATCCTGACCCCCAATCAGGAAGATTTAATACATGTAAACTCCCATTTCTTTTACATCCCTTCTGAAAGAAAACAAGTATATTACAGAAAACGGTTTTAGCCTTTTTCCTGTTATACTAATTTTCTATCTGCAAGGCAGTATTTAAAGTATTTAAATACAAGACAGTATTTAAAGCACATAATGCAGCTTAAGATGCATTATGCAATTCTTCTCCCAGGCCTTTGTGAACACTTCCCCCCTCCCTTGACCAAGTCTAGCATTTAGATCTCCAGTCAGAATAATGGGTACATTAGGACATATCAGATCCAAATTTTCTAGGACATGGGTGAGCAAATCCCATTGTTGATTTTTTGCTGTAACAATGGAAGTAGGAGGGATATATGCATTGACCAGAACCAATTTTTGACCCCTCAGTTCTATCTTAATTTTGCAATTTACATTTGTTGAAAGAATATGCTCACATTTAATGTGGGAAGCCACCAAAGTAAGCAAACCACCCGCTGGCCTGCCTCAGACATTACCAGCCTCCTGAGTTTCTGTGCACGGGGTCATTGCTCACAGGATTCTGAAATCAATTTTGCGGGTATCCATTCCCAGGGCTCTAGTATGGCTCAATGGGCTTACCGAGCTTGAAAACTCTGGAAATATTACTTATATTTCTCCTTCTGGAAATAGTGTGGTGGACTATATCTTGCTCCCAGAAAAGCTCATATCATGGGTTGACAAGTTTTATGTTGACGATCCTATGCTTAGTGACCATCTTCCTTTCCACTGTAAACTTGTCCCTCCAATGAGATAGTTGGAACACGTACTGGAAGTAACACCCCAGCACCTGGGGCCTCAACACCTGAAGATACGTGGAGACAAGACTACTCTAACCCTTTTTCAGAGCCTAGTACATTCGAACAAACTGGCCCATCTGTTTATGGTAGAGAGAGGCAACTCAACTTTAAGAGTCGCTCAGTTTGAAGAGCTTATTGATAAACTAACAACTGAGTTAGTCCACTTACACCCTCATGGAAGGCTCAAAGGATGGGTAGTGCAGAAGAGGTGGATCAAGCTGCTCTTGAAATTTAAAAAAGTAAGGAGGATTTATAGAGAATCTAGAGAGGTAGGTAGCTCACTACTCCCAGCTATTTACTTTTCCAGAACTCGACAACTCCGGGAAGCTATTAAATTTAGCCAATTAAGGTATAATCAGGCCTGTTGGAATTTCCTGTATGAGGCCAGCTGTGCTGGTGATTATAGAAAATTCTGAAAAGTAGTAGCAGATCTCCCACAATCATCTAATATCCCACCTTCGTCAATTCCATCTAGGCTATGGGGCGGAGCATTTTAAGGCACTTTTTTACAATGATTGTGCTTTTTCTGATCACCAGGAGTCCGTTATGCCACCTAATATGACTGAATGGCATCCGGTCACCATTAACAAAGTCAAAAGCTTAATAGCCCAGCTAAAACAGTAAAAGGCCGCAGGGTCTGATGCCGTCCCCCTAATTAAATCAGCTAATTAAAGCTGAGCCAGATGATGGGCCCTGATCCTAGTGGAACTGTTTACCGTGGTTGACAGCTCATGAATAATGCCCCATTCCTGGAAGCAATCAATAGTTGTTCTAATTTTCAAGAAGGGGGACAAAAACCAGCCGGTTAATTATCGGCCAATTAGCTTATTGTGAAATATTGGGGAAATGTACGCAAAACGTCTTCTGAACAAATTAACTGCCTGGCTTGATGAGAATAATATCATAGGTCCCGAGCAGGTAGGTTTCAGGTCAGGGAGTTCCACCATGCGGAATTGTTTAATCTTATCGCATTTAGTTTCTAAGTATACATGGCAAAATAAAGAACATCTATATGTGGCTTTTTTATATCTTGAGGCTGCTTTTGATACAGTTGATAGGGAGCTACTATTGTCCAAACTGGACAAAATGGGCATAGAACCTAGACTACTTTACCTAATTAAAACTCTCTACTCAGGAAATACCTGCCGAATAAGACCATCTGTTGATGATGTTCTGACAGATTCCATTGCCATTAATTGAGTTGTTAAGCAAGGTTGCATTCTTGCTCCCTTCAGCTTATTTTTAAACGATCTCGCCCCATTTCTTAGTACAGTGGATGCTCATAGCCAAACTCAAATCGTTAAACGTACCCATTTTGCTATATGCAAATGATATGCTTTTGCTTTCAAGAACAAGAATTGGCTTAAAACGTTTGATAAATGCCTGTTCACAACTACCTTACTAGAATGAAATTGTCCATGAATTATGATAAAAGCAAAATAATGGTTTTTGGGAAGTCCCATAAGATCCATAGTTGGGTTTCTGGAGGGAAACCCATCCAACAGGTTCACGAATTTCGTTATCTGGGCATTACTTATCATTATAGGCTGTCATGGTCATCACGTCGCTTAGCAGCAGTGAACGCTGGTAAGTTATCTATGCAGCCATTACACATTTTTTTGTGACACGTGGTAACTTTTATACCCCTGAGGCCCTCAACGTTTTTAATGCTAAAGTAATAGCCAAGTTGCTTTATGGAATCTTAGCTTGGATGCCAGGGCTAACTTATCTGGCAGAACAAGTACAGGCAGCTTTTCTGTATAAAATCTTCGCTGTTCCTCGCTGCGTTCCTTATGCTGCTTTATGCCTAGAAGCAGGCCAACATAAAGTAATGACAGCTGCCTGGGCAAAATATCTCCTAGCAAATAAGGATCTTTTCCTCACTGAAGTGCTATCTGATGCTTTTATGCCCCCTGGATTACAACAGTTTTATAATCAGATACAGCAAATTGGTCTTTCAGTGGATCTTCTGGGTTCTGTATCACCTTCATTAGCTAAGGTTATGGTAAGGACTAGGCTGTGGGACATTGAACGTCGGGAGCTTATAGCAGCAGTGGGGAACTCATGTTCCCTTCTTTACTTTCAGCTCCCTTGGGCAAGTGAGATAAAACATAAGTGAGATAAAACATAATTACCTCCAATTTCTGATCAAGACACAAGAAAGAAGAGCATTTTCACTGGCCAGGTTCAATTCTTGCCCATCAACCTTCCTTTGGGGAAGATTTGCAGGGCTGCCAGAAGGAGAAAGAGTTTGCCCTTGTGATGTTTCCACAGTGGAAACCCTTACACATATGGTTTTCAAATGCAAATTGTATGCTGACCTTCGTCAGCAATATTTAGATCAATTTGGCATTTTTACTTGGAAATCAGAGATTGAGGTTATAAGACTTGTACTATATGGGGAAAATCAGAAGCGTATTTGGATTGTGGCCAAATACCCTCACAATCTTTTTATTTGTAGGCGCTGCACAGTTACCTCTGTCTCTTGTAATAACCCATAGTTGTAAGGTAAGATTTTTTTCCTCTTTTTCCTTTGGGTTGTTTATTCTCTTGCTGTAATAGTGATGTTTTGTTGTGATGCCATTAAAGGTACTGGACTGGACTGGCAATTCTTCTGATTTAATTGTGCATTTCAACACCGAGTATGGCCATGAAATAAATGGGCATATGAGGGTTGCTTAACCACATCCCGTCCAGTACCTCTAATGAGGGGCAGAATTCAACCATGGCACTGTAGAAGTTTCCAAGAGCTATGCAATTATACATTAGCCTGAACTGAAAAGGCAGGCTTCGGCCATATAAAGAAAAAACTCAAGATGACTGTGTCAAATACCCAACTCAATTTACTGGCTTTTTAGTAGGGTGAACAGCATATCTGAACGTTCTATTAACAAACAGAGAAGAGAGAACTAGGTGCCCAGTGTAAGTCTTTCAAAAAATCAAAAAGCTACTGAAATTATCCCATTTTTATTGGTGCACCAAAATCATTTATTGACTTTAGAATGGATGAAGCAGTGTCATCCATTCAGTGTCATCCAGCAACTTGCCTGGAGTTTTAAAAATACTGTATACAGGGCTTTCTAAAATCCTTCCATATGGCAACTAAAAGTGCCCCACAAAAGGGGCCATATTTTCCCAGCTCTGTCTCCTCAATTCCAGCAGTTTTCCAGTCTGATTTGCTCCGATGCTTCTCTCTCTCCTAAATAGATCAGCACTTGGGAATCTGTACACAAAGTGCCCAGGTAGCTGATACAAACTTCCACTGATATCAAGGTAGGTTGTAGCAAGACAGCACACTGAAGATCAAATTGCAGATTTGTTTTGTTCCTGTACTACTAGAACAGAATGAATGCTGGACTACAATTCGAAGAAATTGAAAAAGCTTTCAGTGACAGTGCTGATTAATCACCAAGGTCACATAATGACCCTACTTTCTGCTACTTTGATTCAAGCCAGCTAATTAGCTATCTTTCTTTTCAAAGAGCCAAACAATCTTCATACCAAGTATAATGAGACAGAAATGAAGAGACATAACTGCAATTATTGACGTTTTCAAGTTAGATGTGAGAGGGTGGTTGCTTTTTAAAAAAACAGAAATGTATAAATAATGAAATTATATTTCATACCTTTACATACTCCATTGCTGTGTCCAAAGCACTGTGATCTCTGCAAAGGAAAAACATAACCCAATGATTTATTACAGTAAAATTTTAAATTTGTGACCATGTCAATGAATGGTTACTCTTTGAATCAGGCAATACGGATAATACACCAGATTGCTAAAGCAAAGCTCAGAAAACAGAAAGGAAGATCAGAATGGAAACACAAGAATTGGGAAGCTCTGTAAGGGTTGTATACCTGCTATTGCCACAACTCGCATGTAATGTATATGAACACTGGACAAATTCTATAAGTCAATCTTCATGTTTCTTTTCAATTCATGATCACTTTGCAAATCAATCTGGAATAGAAGGTTAGCAGTTTCCGTTTTGAGCTTTTCAGATTACAACTCACCAACCAGACCCCCAACTTCAAACACCATTACTGGTCTACAAATCTGTTTCACCCATCTGCACATATATGTCAGAAAACCACTTAAGTAGCGAATCTGCAAAGTGGGGTAAACAGCTAAAAACACAGTTTCCTTGGCAGAGGAAAGGTGGGGTAGAAATCTCTTAAATAAATAAATAAATAAATAAATAAATAAATAAATAAATAAAATGGTCACTCCTGAGCCCTGTAATCTTCCTGCAAACTCTTACTGAACTGGTTCAGATGATCATCCAAGACCATCCTTTTTAGATGATAATGAGGCAGAAGTGTGGTTTTTTTGGCTCTTTTTTTTGTAGGTTACAATTTTTGACAAAAATGTGAAGTGCAGAAAGCTGTGTTGTGTTTTTATTCCAAGAGGGCATTTTTATACATCATAGTGCCCAATCCTATCCAACTTTCTGGTAGTGATGCAGATGCAATGCAGCCCCAAGGTAAGGGAACAAATGTTCCCTGACATTGAGGAGGCCTCCATGACTCTTATCTCCCCTCACTACAGAACATACCCCATTGGAATGGCTACACCAGGGCTGGAAAATTGGATAGGATTTGACCCGTAATCACTTTAAAAGTGCACTAGGTAGGTGATAAAGGTGGTATAATATCAGCAGATGGCAGCCACAGTCATCAGTTGTGCACACCCCACCCCCATCCAGCCCAACCAGCCTACAGTGACCAATATGTAGAGATGTTAGAAGCGGTTTTATTTTTTCTGCAGATTTTGGGTTGATGTGGGTGTTTAACAAAAAATGAAAAGTGCAGAAAGCAGTGTTATGTTTCTATTTCGTTATCATCCAAAAAAATGACACCTCTATGCATAGGGTGAGGTGATAACTTACCTTTTAGCCTTCATACAGGGAGAATCATGAAAGGTGTGCAAGAGACAAGATCCTGGTTTGTTTTCTCTAATAAAAAATTACAGTTCCAAGTTCATAGGCAAGAGGAAACCAGTTTAGTGAAAAGTCATTCTCCGGGAGGCGGAGGAAGCGGGGAGGGTGAGCGCTCAACCCGAGGTTTGCCATGATCAGCTCATACAGCTACACCATTATTAGCATTACACCAGAACCATGTCATTTAATAGTCGTGTGTGTGTGTGGTTGCGTGTGTGTGCGTATGCGTTAAAACCCTTTCCTTTTTAAGAATACCCCATATTTCACAAGGAGACAATATTTCAACATTAGTCCTATCTATCCTTAGCAAATTCTAGACTATAAAGGGCGGTGTTGCATTATTGACTTTAAAAGGAGACAGAGGCAGTCAGATTAATTGAGTGAGTCTACCTCCCACAAACCTCTCTCTTTGGGAGTCATTGCCCCCACAAATATGATTGAGTGCACTGAAAGGTTTCTATTATTAGCCATCTAACTATATATCTAAAAATAATTAAAAGGCAGTTTTTCAAAACACTTCTAATTGAAACGAATGAGTTACAAGAGTAATCATTAATGGAAAGTAAAAGCATCTTTCATTTTTTGAGTGGCAATTGAGACTTGAATATTGAATTCAATATTAATGTGCCTCTTGAAAGACTTGTAAACAGAAGTCAATTGCTTGATGTACTAGATGTAATTACTTGCTTCAGAAGCAGGTATTAAATCCATAGGAAGCTTCTTAAAAAAAAAAAGAACTGATGGTTGCCTATACTACATATAGAATGAAATTATTCCCAAGGGGCAGCTGAATACTGATTACAGCGTCAGTCCTTCCTACTAAATAAGTGTGTTAAGAAAAGGTCATGAGCAGTTTCAATGTCCTTTGGACAAAACCACGACGTCTGAATGTCACCTTTATGGTTGTGTCATATCACTAATATAAGGTATTTACTGCACAACAGATGAGGTTGCATCAGAGTTGTGGACCAATTATGAAAGGGTTTGATTTTCCAAGACAAAGCACCCCACCACCACAGACACAGGTTAAATTGGTTAAATTGACTAGGTGCCGGTAACTCAACATCCAATTTCAAAATGTGCTGCAGATGACTTTCTCGGAGCCCATCTAAGCAATCCACATCTGCCAACTCCTCTTTCATTTGAAAACCAATCTTTTAAAGCTCTACAAATCTATAAACTGAGGTCCAGTTCTCATGCTCTCCGATGCAAAGAAACCACTAAAAATAAATCGCACAGATGGTGCTCAAGTGCACTTCAAAGTTCAAATCATATCCAGCTTCCATCCCAGCTAAGATGTACGTAGGGAAAGCAGCCAAATGTCACACCAGTGTTGGGGAGGAAAAAAATAAGATAGGCAACTTAGCACACGGATGTGTGCTGGCATCTGCGCACAGACATCCATGCTCAGCAGCATCCAGGTAAGGCCGGCGGAGCTCTGAAGGCATGGGGAGGCTGGGAACTGGTCAACCCGTTGTCAGATCCAGCACTTGGGCCAAATCCTAACCACCATCTTGTCAGCCCCGATCTGGGCTGTTCAGATTTGCGTCACTGATTTTAGCAGCGCAGATTCAAGCAGCCCCATTCAGACCACTGCCAAATTACCCAGGGGAAAGGGAATCAATTCCCCTTGCCCCGGGTTGCGCTGCAGCAGCACCAACCCTAAGCTGGATATAGGGCAGGTTGGTCAGCCTGCCTATTCTAGCTTGGGGTTAGAATTGCACCCTAAGAAAGAGAAACCCCGTTTTCACTGTAATTCTGATACCTTCTGATACCAAATTATCATATGATTCCAAAATTAAGCAAAGTTATGGTTAATCATTGTGTGTGCACCAGCACAGAGATTATTATATATGGTACATAATTCAAGAATTAGACTGATGTGGTAGTGGGTTCTGGGTCTAGAAAGTTTGAACACTGTTGTGCTACACACACCATGCAAAAGTCAACCGACGTGGTCTCTCATATACGTGGTCAATTGAAGATCACAGTTGTGCAAGATTGGAGCTTTACCACTGGAGTTGCCAAGTGCCATAAGAAATGAAGACAATCAAGGACTAAGCAATTAGAAGAACTGTAGTGTACAAGAGAGTGTTATTAAATCAACATGAACACATGCACAAAACAATGCTGCTGTTTATTTTATTTATTTATTTATTTAAAAGATTTTTACCCCGCCTTTATGCCCGAAGGCACTCATGCTGTTATACCAGCATGAGTGTTAAATCTTCTACAGGGCAATATTTCTCCTAAGGGGTCCATACCACTGTGTGGACCCTTTCACCAGCAGCAAGGTGGCTTGGTCGGTCTTCTCAGATGTATGACAATGATGTCATATATTCATCACTAAACTTCTGAGAACACCAAGCTCAGAACTGTAGGCAATTTGGCTTCTCTAGGCTTAGAGCTGTGGGCCCATGTGGCTTAAAGCAGCGTTTCTCAACCAGTGGTACTCGTACTCGCTGTCCAGCAACAAGACCAGCAATGCAACACAGCAGAAGGCTCAGTTCAGAGGGCAGAGCTCCAGTGTATGCTCAAAAAAGCCCACCCATCTGTGCTGAGCCTGTTACCAGTGTTCGTCATATTGAGTCTGGCCTCCCGATCTGCAAGTAACTGGTGATAATATATAATCACCAGTTATATCCCATGGTACTTCCAATAGGTGGATCGTGCAAAGGTGCGAAGTGGTATAGTAGGGGACAAACACTGAGGAACACTGGCTTCAAAGTAACAACACTACAGGTTCATAAGTGAAATTTTGCTAAGTAATATCTTTTCAAACTCTGCTTCATATGGCAACTGAAATCAATTGAGAAGGAACAACTGAACACATGGAGAACTTTCTTGACAGCAGTAGGCATTGCACAAAATAGCCTTCCCAGAGATGCGCCAGCAGTAACTGTAAAGGTACAGTTTACCTTTTGCCAGCAGGTTTTCCTCTTTAGCACCCCAAATTCTCAAAAGCATAAAATGCAGTACACGTGTATGAGCTCTAACGGACATATGCTGGAGGAGAGATACCCAGTGCATGTTCCACACATTTCACATCTCTAGAGGCCCACATCATAAGCCACATCAAGCCTCTCTGTGAGATAACACAGGCAGGGTAAATGTGCTAGGTAAGCATGAAAGTGAGGTGCACTCATCCCTCATCACACATATGGGCTGAATTAACAGCAAGTACCGTTCTCTCTAATCCAGCCCTTTATGTTGCCAATTTATTTGCTGTTTCAATGTTTTAGGAATTGATGTATTT
>JAJKFI010000065.1:6343526-6361568 GCA_029204185.1 Lerista edwardsae
ACATACACACACACACGCTCTTCTTTATATATATAGATATATAGTTTATGTGTTAGTGTTGTATGTACGTAGCCATTTAGCCGATACCAAATTCCAAGTATGGTACTCATACTTGGCCAATAAATATTATCTATCTAAATAAAAAAATAAAGGTTTAGGTTTATTTTACTGAGGAGGGACTTACAACATCCCTTTCCCTATTCTGTTCTCCTGCACCACTAGATTTCTGGCGCTGGCCTCTTACATGGGAAAGTCAGCATTTCTCAAGATTACCAGCCATAATTCCTCAAACTGATTTTTCCAAAAACATGTACTGTATATAGGACCAACAGAAAACACACACCACTGACTGGTCTCTTACCACCAGTTGTAATTTGTCATGTTTACAGGGCAACAATAATGTACCAACAGGATTACAACTATGGTCAAACACAGCTGCGCATGAAAGACCCATCATGAATTGCAGTTGAAAGCTTGCAGCACTACCTGAATAAGCCGTCTTTCATCTGATGTTATAACATTCCTGGCTAAAAGATGTTTAACTTGCTGTAGAACCCACATTTACTACACCTCTTGGCTTGTTTCACTGTTTACTTATAGAGTGTGTTTTTCTAGATGGAGGGGTACTCTCTACTTGTACACAAAATTAAATCATGGATTCACTATGCTGAGTTTGCACTATATGTTTGGCTTCCTGGTGATCAGATAAAAAGCCTCATTTCCATGTCAACAAGCAAGCATTTGATGTAGAGAGCAGCTCATTAGCATTGGAAAGGAAAAGCCAGTTTTGTTCTTTAGGCGATAAGAGAACAATTGTAACAAAAAGCAGCTTTCCATTTGAAGAATAGCATTAACTTATGAACAACTTGAGTGACATCAGAAAAATATACACTTTGAGAGAAAGCAAGCGTACAGTTAACTGTTGAGGCTTGCCTTTCGAGTGCTAATCTTACAGAGGCATCAGCATTTTCCTCCATTTTAGCACATCAGAGAGAGAAAAAACCACAAACACAAACACCTGACCGAGCTTCAAACTCTGCTGTTATGCTCAATGAATAGAAGGGCTTTAGTGCAGGAAGAAGTGAAGCAACTACTATGAAATTTGGAGGTATAACCTGGGATAGAGTGCTACAGTTATATTGGACTCCAGGAATGAGGCACAGATATACCAAAACCTTTACGAGCAGTATTTTAATCATAACGAGAGGCAGAGCACAAATACAGGATGATACATTCACTGGGCCAGAAAAAGCTTTCGTGCTACCCAGCACTTCATTCAGAAACATTTTTTAATATAAAAAAAGATGTATTAACCCACTTGAACAAGTGCTCTCAGAATCTGATCCCAGTGACCACAGCAAGACTACCTATTATCCAATCAACACAGTCTTCACTGAACCTTTCTGCTCTTGCATTCTGAAGAGCAACGCACTCTACAAACATCTACACCATTTTGTTAAGGTGTAATCTGAACATTCACTTCCAGCATTTTAAACCTAGAAGTTTAATGCACCAATATTCTCACTAATTTTGCAAGTCAACAAAAAGTTGTGAAGTGGAATGCAAAGGCAGCAAATTTTTGATTAATAAAGACTAAAATCAAAACTTTTATGGGTCAAACTAACGGAGAAAAGGGTACTGTGGGTAATGTTTCTAATAAAAATGCATTTAAACAGCAGCAAATTGAGGGGGAAAGGGTAAGTACTTCTTCCCAGTCAAATGTAGTTGCCAAAAATTTATTCTAAGCAAGGAATCAAGGTAGTTGGTGTTGAGCATTGGCATCCATAAAATTTGCATTGCTCAGGGGTTCCCTATATGCACCATTTACATGGTTTTGGAGCTCTCCGGATCTACAGAAGTCACTCTGTACCCTGCTGTCCCTGCATCCAGGAGGTAAGATTGAAGTATAAGGAAATACATTTATATTTATAAGAGAACTGGCCATTAAGCTATTGTTGGCTTTTGAACGGAACTTGATTGTTCCATTTTAAGGTTTTTAATGCATTTCCCACCCCATAACTGTCAGTAGGTCAAGAATTTAGGAATATATTAGGATTCAAAACAGAGTAAAATATGAGGCGGTCAGGAGGGTATCTTCCCCACCCACTGTACTGGTATCCTATTCCATATACTGACATTGCAACATGCCCCACTGTGCTCAAAGGAAAACTATTTGCTGTTTACAGTAAAAATAATCCACATTTTTGTGCTCAAACAGAGAAGGGTAATTTTGAAGTGCCAATGACGTGGGATGGAAGCTACTTGTGCTAGCACAATTTGAGGAATGCTTCTCTCCCCACTCCCTCCTAGTACCATTTTAAAGCTGTGATAGACATTGAGTAGCCAGATCTCCAGAAGCTCAGTACAGGGAGTTTTATCTTGAACTCAGTGTCCTCAGGATGGAGACCACCAGGAAGTCAGAACAATGAACAGTCAGGAGGCCCTTCCAGGGCCTCTTGTTGAGGCCCCCAGAACTATAAAACAGCGGTATTCAAACTTTTTAGACTAGGACCCATGTTTTAGAATGGCGCTCATGTTGGGACCCACCAGAAGTGATGTCATTAACCTGGAAGTGATTGTGTCACTTCCTGCCACAGCAAGCAGGACTGCTGTCATTGTAGCATAATAAAATGGCATTCATGAAATGCAAACTGGCAGTCTTGGACTTCAGCAATTGTACAACATGAAACATCCCTGACAAAAAGCAAGATTAGGACAGAATATGATGTAAAAGCACAGAACTAAAAACAATATTTTAAAAAAACCCACACTTGAAAATTCAAACTGTTAACACTCACAAAAGAAATATAGCAAAATATATACTTTCCAAGATGGCTGCTCCTAGCTGCTTTCCGCAACCCATCTGACATCAGGTCATGACCCACCAAATGGCTCCCAACCCACAGTTTTAATAACTCTGCTATCAATCATAGATGATAAAAGTCTGATCTACCATCCACATAGCATCTAAGACAAGAAATTGAACTTTCATTTAATTTTAATTTAGCTGGAGGACAAGAACAAGAAATTAGCAGTCGGTGTGGTACTACTTCTTAAAGTGCTCTAGAGTTTTACAGTGAAGTTCTACCTGAACTTCTTAAAGTGCTCTAGAGTTTTACAGTGAAGTTCTACCTGAACTACGTTGAATGAATGTTACTCAAGGGGGCAGACTAGGCGTGCACAGGAAGGGTAGAACAAATGGTGTGTGTAGGGACATGCCAGGGATGATTGCGGATGAGTGGAAGAGAAAAATAATAATCATTCCTCATGAGTGAATTTAGAAGAGAAATTATTTGAAGGCAAGACTCTTAAAGTCTTGTTTGGTTTAACAAATAGTTGTAGAAACCTGGTAACCTGCACTGAGCCCATAGGGAAATGCTAATTAACATCAGTAAACTAATTAAAAAAATTAAGACCACATAGACTAGGAAGCTCTTTCTTGGTTGTCAGAAAAATCACATTGCGTGCCTCGTGAAACAGCTCACAATAGCTCCAAACAGAGACAGAACTGAAGTCCATTCTCTTCCTACCATGCCCACTTGGAACAGTCACCTCATCTGACCAAGACTGTAGTAGCACAGTAGCAGTTGCTGTACACCAATACAGGGTGCAATCCTAACCTGGAGTTAGGCTGGCACAGTTAGGCAGCAAAGTTTGGCTGGTATAAGGGCCACTGTAAAGTGTGTTTGGACCACTCTTAAAGTCAGGGAGGATGGTGCACGTCTATATGCTTGTCTCTCTGACTCCAAGAGTGGTACAAACATGCTTTACAGTGGCCCTGGTGCCAGGCAAACTTGGCTGGCCTAACTCCAGGTTAGGATTGTGCTCACAGTTGTATTTGAGTCATTATGTCCTGCACAAAAGTTAAATATCTCTATAGCAGGCATGTCCAACTTCAAACTGGTCGTGATCTACTTTTTCTGGCCAAAGGTGCCGGTGATCTATCACCATAAAAATTAAGTTTCAAATTAGTTTCAAATGAAACTTTAACCCAATAAAGTTGGAGGATCCTCCCCCATTTTTAATGAACCTTCTGTCATTTACTTGGATGTGATCAGCTGTTAAGCAAATTAAGCACAAACAAAACAGAGAGACCAAGATCCAGTAAGAATTGCGAGGGGAAATGGAAAGTACATTTTTTCTTGAAGTTTTATTGAGTAATAACTCTCTTTAACTATCTTAATAACTTTATTTAACTTTTTTGAGTAATTTGTGTTAAATTTAAGTCGAGTATTGATCCAGGCTGATCTTGCACAATCTTTAATATTTCGCTCTTGCTCATTAGTGAGATGTCTGAGCCTGCATTTCATCCACCAGCTTTTTGAAGTTGGGTGAATATTGTGTGAGGGCCAGTCTCAGGGAATCCTGGAGATGTTCATCTGTCATGTTGGAACGTTGTGTACTCTTTGTCATTTTCAGATGGGAAAACGCTGATTCACCCAAATAAGTTGAACCGAAACAGGAGTGTACAGCTTCACTGCATCTTCTCGAGTTGGGAAATTTGTCTCTAGGCACTAGCTTCCAAAACGATTCTTGCTCAGCACGGGTCTTGAGAAAAATGTCGTTTTTAAGGGTTAATATTTTGTTTTTAAGAGATGGCTTGTTCAATGAGTAATTTTTACTGATAGCAGCTGCAGTTTCTTTAATGTCCCCATCTACTTTGAATGGGTATGACAAGTACTCCACAACTGTTCCAATTTTTGGGAAGTCACAGAATCTATTTTCAAATTCCTGGATAACAGAACAGATTTCTGTCACATACTTCTCATTCTGAAAAACAAAATTTGGATATTGTCCCAGATGGTCCTGTGTATTAGGAAAATGATCAAAAGTGTTGTTTGCAAGGTCAGTCATCATTAGCTCAAACTTACTCTTGTAGGATGAAACTGTACTCATCTCTTTTTTACCTTGTAGTTCAAGGTTCATATCACTTAGTTCGCCTGTAAAGTCTGCGAGAAATGCCAGATCACATAACCACTCCTCATCTTCCAGCTCTGCTTGGTCATCTCCCCTCTCCTTCAAAAAAACTTTTCATTCAGCAAATCACGAAATCTTTGCAGAAATTTGTGCCTACTTAGCCACCTTACATCAGTGTGCAAAATGATTTCCGCTGCCCCTTCAGCAAAAGATTGAAAAGCCGTCTTTGAAGTGATCTTCCACAAACTGAATTTACAATTTTGGAAGTGATGTCTATGACAGTCTTTGTATTGAGTACCTTGCTTGCCAAAACTTGCTGGTGAATGATGCAAGAAGATAAGAAAGGAAATCTGGGAAGTTGTCATGCTGTCTACAGAGGGCTATGAAACCCTGTCATTGCTCTTGCTCCATCAGTAGTGATGGAAATAAGTCTATGCAATGGAAGATTACACTTTGTCACAAAAGAATGGAAAGAACTGAATATTTCCTGACCGGTAGTTCTCCCTTTTAAAGAAATCATTCCAAGTAGTTCTTCTTTAACACTGAAGCCTTCAAAAACCATCCGGATAAAGACTAGTAACTGGGCTATATTATGTCTGTAGATTCATCCAGTTGGAGTGAGAAAGCAACACAATTAGAAACATCCTCCAACAATTGTTCAGTTGTGTCTCCACACATCTTTTCTATTCGCTGCACGACGGTGTTTCTTGACAATTGTACATCTTGAATAGCAGCTATGATCTATTTCTTATTTTTAAATCCTTCAAAAAGATTGTCAGCTGCTTCAAGAAAACCATCTTTTACAAATTCCCCTTGAAAGGTTTGCATTTCTTTGTGATCAGGTTGCTGACCTTGAAGGATGCTATGGTTGCACTGACCGAATGTGACCTTGGCTTCACCATCAACTGTTGCTGAGTAGCCCATTTTGATTTAAGTTCTTTGAGCTTCAGTTTTTGAATTTCACTTTTGGGTGGAAAATCAGCATCAAACTTATTGCTATGCAGAGCCTTATAATGACGTTCCAGATTACCCTTTTGGGGCAAGGATACTGGGGTGTTACAAATTAGACAACAACACTTGTCTTTCACCATGATGAAGAAGTAGTCCATTTCCCATTCATCTTGAAAGTGATAGGTTTTGCTCTTCTTTGGAACACTCATTGTTATACTGGGGTGGCTGGATGTAAGAAGACCAAATCTGCTAAGTTAGTATAAACACTGGCTGAATCTGGTCCATAAACTATCACTATCCCAAAGTATTAAAGATCAACAGGAACTGAAGACCTCTGGATTATGTACAATACAAGGACTGGAGATGCCAAAACCACACATGCAGTTCTAAAAGTAAAAATAATTCATCATACTGGCACCAATAATCAAATACCACCAAACAATCATCAAAAAAACTCTAACACACTTCTAAGGGGTGTTGGGGCGGGGGGCAGGAATGGGTGATTCTGAGAGGCAGGAGACAAGGTATGTCGCCGGGCCCGTGGTATCTCGTCGCAGGGTGCGGGCAGCGGCCCCCTGGTGAACCCACAAACTATTGGCACGAAAACAACAAGCGTGTCCAATACACCCGCAGGCAAGATTCCCGCAGGCAGGGAAAAAAGACAGGCAAAGGATCAGCAGCGGCGGCAAGCCCTCGGCAGACGACCTGCCAGCACGAGCTCTCTCCTAGAGACAGGCGAGCTGCTGGAGAAATGGAGCCAAGTGGGCTGGTGATCTACCTCTGACCTCTCCGTGATCTACCAGTAGATCACGATCTACCTGTTGGACATGCCTGCTCTATAGATATAAAGTTACTGAAAGTGTTAGTATGCAGCGCACAAGCTCTATAACTGACCTCTGAACTTTCCCTCTGTTCAGAGATATATGGCCCAATCCTATCCAACTTTCCAACGCTGATGCAGCCACGCCAATGGGGAGTGTTCTGCATTCTGGGGCAGGGGGCAGTCATGGAGGCCTTCTCAAGGAAAAGGAATATTTTGTTCCCATACTTCAGGGCTACATTGCAGCTGGAAAGTTGGATAGGGGTGGGCCCTTAGGCATACTCACCATTAAAGAAAGGGCTGTAAGGCTCCCAGAACGAAATGAGGAAAGGCATGTGTGTCTACATTCCAAGGGCAGTGTTTCTTCTCTATGCGTTAATTTTTGAAATACCTTTATTGAAGTTACTGATATTGAATGATGACCTGACCAAGCTTCGTGAGATAAGAAAGGAATTCTTAAATAAAAAAAATATTGAAATCAGCACACAAGGTGCCTTAAGGGCACAGTACATTCCAGACATTCACTTGAATGTTATTCCACTCATGTCCCTTGTAATGTCCTTGTAATTCTGGTTAATCTCACTTTATGATCCCATATTAACTTTTTCACCCTAGTGTAAAAAGAACAAGTCTCACTATTGAAGCATTAGAAGCATCATGAGTGGTATGGGTGTTTACACATGACACATCCTGAATCATAGCCAGGTATACATTTCTCATTAGACAAGGATCACTGTAGCTTTACCAGTAAGCACTGCAGAATCGAAAACAGAGTCACTTCAAAAACAAGTCACTTCAATAATGAGCTCAGATGTCATTTTAAGTGAAATTAGGTATGTCTCAGATATGTCAATATCAAGTAATCTCAGAGAGGATTTTGGTTTTTGCACTCAGGCATACATATCCAACTGTAAAATACCTCAGTGCTGCATTTTAATGGTTTTTTAATGTTTAATTAAATGTAATTTTAAGGGAGGTGGTGGCGCTGTGAGTTAAACCACTGAGCTGTTGACTAGACGGTTGGCAGTTTGAGACCACGCAACCGAGTGAGCTCCCATTGCTTGTTCCAGCTCTTGCCAACCCAACAGTTTGAAAACACGTAAAAAATGCGAGTAGATAAGCAGGTACCACTTTGGTGGGAAGGTTATGGCATTCCATGCGCCTCAGAGTATAGTCATGTGGGTCACATGACCACGGAGGCTTGTCTTCGGACAAACGCCAGCACTTCGGCATAGAAATGGAGATGAGCACCAGTCGGTTATGACTAGACCATTCGGTCGTGGGGAAACTACCTTTAAATTTAATTTATGTTATTTTAAATTTTGTAAACCGCATTGAATCTTAGAAAAGCAGTATATAAATCTAATAATATAGGCATATATGTAAAGTGTGTTTGGATACAACTTCTCAGCACTTTTCACTTGAAAATCCATGAGAACAGTAATAAGGAACATTGTTCATGTATGCATTTTGGGAATTCTCCAGATACAGAAGATCACAGTACGTATCTGATCGATTCAATATGTTCAGTGGTTATAGTACTACTAGCTTGTTGTTACCCGGCGTTGCCCGGGGGACAAAGTATCCCCAGCTTGTATTAGGAGAAGGAATGAATACAGGGACAGAATCAAGAAAAGGAGTGTACTGAAATTGTCACAGTCAGTGATCAATGTCTGCAGGTCCCGTGGCAGTGTGAGACACTCACAGTAATGTTAATTTAACCCAAAACCTGTTTGTAACCCACATTTCTAGTTTCACCTCCAGGAGCAGGAATAACAATGAGGAGACAGGGACACAATCCCGTACAAGGGCACGATGAAGCAGGCATACTCACTGATCAGTGTCTGCAGGTCGTGTGTTAGGATAGCACTGAAGTATGAGAAAGTGGAAGAGGTGGCCAGCTAGCTCTCTGGAAATAGGTCCCTCTCAGATCCGACTGGGTGCTGGAACTCTCTGGATCATTTGCAACTCTGTGTAACTCCAGCAGTGCAAATTGCTTTCGGTTTCGCTTTCCCTGTGTATCATATACCCTGCAGAATCGTCTGTGACCACAGGGTGGCAGCAGACCTGTAGCCCAATGCAATCCCCTTGGTTCCTGACGATCTGGCCCCCCTCCCCAAAAAACGGGGGGCTGTAGGGGGGTCTGACCTCCGCAGTGTCCTTTGCCAGGCTGCAAGGTACGTGTGTGCCAAGTTTCGTGGCTGTGGCTCAAGGCACGGAGACGCCTATAAATAACATACATACATACACACATACATACACACATACATACCCATGTCCGTTTTTATATATATAGATATGTAGTGCCACCAATACAGTAGTGGGTCCCAGATTGTGGGTCACCAACGGGCAAAGAAAAAAATCAGATAACTAATTGCCTCAAGCCCTGAGGCTATTAAAAAAAAATCAGATATTCTAGCTTCTAATTACCCTACAAAGAGCTCCTCTCCCACAGTTAAGATACTAGCTTGCTGCCCTGCAATGAGCTCAGCTCCTGCAGTTTGCAAGCATGTGTAAATATAGGAAGAAATGTTTGAGCATCCATTACTTATAAATAAAATATTGTTTTCTATATCTCCGTTTTTAAAAGTCTGGTAAACCTAGGTGTGGGTTTTGATAAGAGTATCGTTTTCCTAAGTGGAACCCGATCTTAAAAAGTTTGCTATACAGAATGAGTGTCAGATCAGAACCTAGGAGACTGTATTTGAACCACCACTAGCCACAAAGCTCACTCGGTGACCTTTACCCAGCCATTAGCACTCATGCTGCTCTGAATTCCCTGGAGAAACAGCAGAATTAAGATGTAACTAATAAATTATTAGTACAAGGAAGACAGTAAGAATTGTTCAACACAAATAGTACATGAGAAATTATACAGAACTAAAATAAAGTCTATTCATACCAGTAGTGAAAATGTTACGGCCAGGTATGGAGCATCAGCTTAAGGTTAACCAGAGATACAGCTATAAACTGCAAACATTCCAAAGCATTTTGGGACTGTGTTCTCAGAATGCTTGTCAGAAGAGGGGAGAATTCCAGGACGTGAGACTATATCAGAGCCATATCATCTACCTTGAAAGCAGCTCCTTAAATTCAGAATATTTAGGGATAGGCTGCAATTGTTCAGCCGTTAAGAGTCAAGATATTCAATATGAACTCACAGGATCATATATTTGAGAAATCTTACATCATACATACATTCTTTAAAAGAAGGAACACAGTCAAAAGTGGGAAGAGTGAAACCCGTGTGGTTAAAGGAGAGCAGAACCATAAGACTGATGTCAAATGGTACCTGCAAGTAATGTCCTCCTTCCTTACACTTATGGCCACACCCTTTCTTGTCCAGATTTGAACAACATGTGGAGCTGTTTTTCCATAGCTGCATTCTCAAGGCAGGTTGGGGAGAACAATGTGTGCTCGGTGGTCCATCGACCAGCATTCATGAACAAATAAGCCACAGTTGCTGGTTCATCTGAACCTGGCCACAGTCTGATTTCAAGCACTAAATCTTCTCATTCTTCTAGACCAGTGGTTCCCACCCTGTGGGTGGAGACCCACCAGTGGTTCACGAGCCAATTTCAGGTGGATCACGAAGCACCTAGAGCAGCCATTTTAAAAATATGGGAAGATGGGATGCTGGAAAGAGGAAGGGCTATGTGGTGGTTTTGATTTGTCAAGGTCGTCAATAGACTTTTTTCTTTTTGATTCATTATTACTGGAAAATGGCTGAGAAATAACCCAACTTATTGCTGCATTCTCAGGAAAGCAGCAGGCTCTGGCATCACAATGATGCCACTTCCAGTCATGACATCACTTCCAGTGGGTTCCAGAAAGATGGTCATTTTAAAAAGTGGGTCCCGGTGCTAAAACATTTGAGAATCACTGTACTAGATCTTTTCAAAGCCACATCACCCAGGAAGGAATTCTACCCATTATGAGAACACCTTTCTTTTTGCTTTACGAAGATATAGTCAGTTGACTATGCTGTATTAAAAAAAACTAAAGGCACAAAATCATTTAACTGATGTCCCAGAAGCTGTCTGATTGTCCTACTTTCTTCTTTCAGTTGAGCCAGAGTGAATCATCCATAGTTCATCTATCTGCATGGAAAATAGGATTATCATGAGCTACCCTGAGAGATGATTATGTATACATACATCTTAAAAGTTTCCAGAGCGGACAATTCCACAGCCTCCCTTGGTGACTCAGTAGCAGTTGTATAGTAGTCACCAATACCAGCAAGGAACACATCACCTACCACTGTCCTTGATTAAAATATTTCACGGTTAAATAAAACCACAAGGAGTTTTTAAAAGAAAAGAGTTTAGGAAAAAGTTGGATATTGAGTTCCATGCTGAACAGATAGTTGGCATTAACAACCCAAATACCAGGACCAACCAGTCAAAATACTTCAAATAACTGAAACTAGGACATAAAAATAATGGCTGCTAAAGGAAAGGAATGTGGCACAGATGGAAAAGTGAGTGCTATTCAAAAACAGTGAATCACAAATTGAGCAAAGTGTAGGGTCCAAGTACACTTGCTTACATCAAGACAATATAACAAAATGAGAATTGGGTCCTTAATTCTTCCTTCTAAAGTTACACTAGTGCCAAAGACCTAGTTCTCATGGAAGTAGTAAAACTGTTTTAGGGTTGTATCACTTTAGGAGTACAATGCAGAAGGACTTATCAAAATAAGTGTTCCTCAATTCGCGCGCACACACACACACACACACACACACACACACCCCAACACAAACAGCTTTTGATTGTTGCACATAGAAAATTAAATATCAGACAGAAGAATTCTAGCTTAAATGCTTCACCAGATTTTGATGTACAGGGGAGTAACCAACCGTGCAAGCCCCCACATGCAGTTTGAAATGGTACGGCCCAAACACAGGTGAATTACTTTTATTTAGTGAGCATTAGGCTTGAGATACTAGACTGTTTATTTAACACTTGAAGCCTGAAGGCTAACATGAACCTTTTTCTTACTTTATACTCAATCTATGACTCTCCTGCGACTAGCAGCATTCCAAGGTGCTGTACTGATACCCTCAGGCTTTTCAACTCCAGCAATTTCCAGATCATTTTGCTATATGATAATATAATATATAATCATATCGCCCAGTCACAATAGCTTCCAAGCCAGAAATCTCAAGCCTGTGTCCAAACCCACAGTTAGAGAACTGCTATTCTAAGACAATAATGAAAACCGTGTACAATAAGATGTTTTTACACCTTTTTTCCCAAATGTATAACCATTCCACTGTTCCCCAAAAAGGAACATCTGATGTGCTTTTTCAGGCCAGTTAGGAAAGAGACCAGAACTGGAAAAGTATCAAACAAAAATAAAGATTTTAAAACACCGTAGAGACATGATGGCTATTACCAACTGGAAGCCAAAACAGACAAAGATGTATTTTATGTGCCAGATGCCTGCTGCTTTTGTTTGGTAGTGAAAGACAGCCACATCCGTTAAGTCTATGTAAAAGGCAAAAAACATTTCCCCATTGACTACAAAGCACAGAAAAGAACAACTGGGCAATGCAGAAGGAGCACAAAGAACATTTCAGAATGATTATGGCAAAGGATGAACATCAAATGCAATGTTGTCTCAGACCAGGGCTGTGTACAAAACGGGCTTTTTAAATGCTTGTTTGTGGGGGGTTTGAATTCAAGTGAGAAGTTTTGCTTCCTTATGCCAATCACTGTATTGGCCACTACCTTTTAAGAAAGTCAGTATTAATGTAAAAGGCTGCAGCAGGTTAGGCAAAGCAAAGGCTTCAAGAGGACAATGTATTTGTGTACAGTGGGCATTTGTGCATGTGTATGAGCATAGAGGTACACTGAAAAAGAAAATAAATGCACTAGCAGCACAAAATGGCAATAAGCAACAAATGGCTTCTTGAAAATGGACCAAGAGCTTACATTATAGCACATACTGGGTGAAGAGGTGGTCTGGGAAAGGACAAACTCTTAGGTATGTGAATAAGTAGCAATTTCATTACATTGTGAATATTTTATTATTGCACTGTGAAACAAATATCTGTGTACATGCTCTGGAAATATCAGTAAATCTGGTTAGTACTTATCACAGAATCATAAAGTTGGAAGCGACCTAAAAGGTCATTTAGTCCAACCCCCCTGCTGTAGCAGGAAATCCTCCTATAGCATCTCCAGCGGGTGCCTGTCAAGCCTCTGCTTGAAGGTCTCCAGCAAGGGAGAATCCACCACCGCCCTCAATAATCTGTTCCATTGTCAAACTGCCCTTACCGCCAGGAATGTCTTCCTGATTTCCAACCTGAATCTCCTCTCTTGCAGTTTGTACCCACTGGACCTAGTTCTACCATCTGAGACAGGTAAGAACAAATTTGTCCCTTCTTCCATATGACACTTTTTCTGGTATTTGAAGAGTGCTATCATATCCCCTCTCAGCCTTCTCTTCTCCAAGCTAAACTTACCAAGTTCCCACAACCTTTCCTCATAGGACTTATTTTCCAGCCCTCTGATCATCTTCATTGCTCATCTCTGAACCCGCTCCAGTTTTTCTGCATCTTTCTTGAACTGAGGTACCCAGAATTGGACCCAATACACCAGGTGAGGTCTCACCAATGTAAGAGTGAAGCAGAACCACAACTTTTCACGACTTGGAAGAGCTTTAAACTGAAGGCTTAGAGGGTTGCAGAAGTCACTCAGAAGCCTAATTCGCAGGTAAGTGCTCCAGATGGGAACTCTAGGGGTCTTTGGAGAAGCCCAGACTAACTAAAAAAGGGGATGGAACATGAGGTCGTTACTGCAGGGCTTACGTTGCATATACATAAATGCCCAGAGCATGGGAAATAAACAGGATGAGCTTGAACTTCTAGCAAGTGAAGGTAAATTTGACTTGATAGGAATAACTTATAGTACTTTGAATGATACCTGTGATGGAAGGTGTCACTCCAGTTTTGCTGGGGATATTCATCAATGACATCCTGCATTAAAGGTCCCTGAGGTCGATGTGCTTTGAAATACGGCAAGCTTCCCACGTGGCTAAAGACATCACAGGATCTAGAAGGAACAGCTCCCTTTTTCTTCCTTGGAAGGGTTCCATGGATAGAAACATCTTGACAGGTATTTAAACGACGTTCAGCCAGTGATGGTTTGCTGCTTAAAAGGTCCATCGAAGAGGCCAGGGAGAACTCGCGGTCCAGCTGCATGTTTCTGGGGAGACTTGCAAATTTCCCAGCTGCTATCATTTTTAATTCTAGGGGGAAAAAATGTGATTGGTATAGGTCAGAAAACACTAAAGTAACCTTTATAGATAAGAGTAGACTTAATCAGTAGATAGATACACAATCAAACAATATATGACAACTAAAACAAATATCTTAAATTAAGGTTAGGAACTGCCAGCACCTGAACCAAATAAGCCCAAAGGAAGACTGCCACAAAAAAGAATTTGAATTCCAGGTAAGTGGCAGTATACATTCATGCTGCTGCAGGCCTCTAAATCAGCTTTATATTGGCATGACTCTGCAGTTTTTAGACAGAAAAGGAAGTGGGAGGCTGGAGGGCTACGGAATCACGTGGGTACTTGTTGTCAACGACACAGGTATCCAAAATGGTGACTTTGGATCCTGCCACTGTAAAGCAAGCCAAAAGGCCATAGCTGATGAATGCTGCTCTGGTATCCAGAATGGGACCAGCTCCAGCCACCAGAACGATGGCACAAGGAGTCAATTCTTCACTAACCTCATCCGCTGGCATGTCTCTTATGCATTGCTTTGCCAGGACAGCAGCTGGGGAAAGCTGCATGACAAAACCTATGGCTGGCAACTCAAAGCGTCCAAGCAAATGCTGGAAGAATCTCAGGAGGTTAGGTTGTTTTTACCAACAACCCTTATCTTTTGATCTGCTGTTTAGCCCCAAGTTCTTAAGCAGGTCAGACATCAGCCAGGAATCATTAACTACAGCTAAGCTGTCAGAAAGGACTGATATTGTACAGGCAAACCACAGTTTAAGAGATTACAAATCCAAACTTGGCAAGGAATGATTCTAAAAAATATTCAGCGTTGCAGAGACAAGGTTCCTTTAAGTATGGTTCACATGACTTTAAAAGTCTGCCGGCAAGAGGATCTTGCTCCTACCTTCTTAACAGACAAGTGGAACTCATGTTAGAGTAGAGGTGGTCCTTGGCTTACAACAACCCACATTTACAGCAGTCAACAATAGCCACTCACATTAGTACTTACAGCAGTCAGACCTGCACTTACCGTATATACTTGAGTATAAGTTGATATCATGGATAAGTCGAGGGCAAGTTTTAAGCCAAAAATCATGGAAT
This sequence comes from Lerista edwardsae, assembly GCA_029204185.1. Lineage (NCBI taxonomy): Eukaryota > Metazoa > Chordata > Lepidosauria > Squamata > Scincidae > Lerista > Lerista edwardsae. The sequence goes on from JAJKFI010000065.1 coordinate 6,358,549, forward strand.
TTGCCATACCCCGTGGATGAGCCGAGGGGAAAATTTAAGGGCATCTGCAATTCTTTGAATTAGATAATTTTGTCTGATTTTACCCAACACCAGACTCTGACAAATGATCTACCAGTAATTGTTACCTAAGAACTGTACAGTCTACATATTTATTAAAGTACAGGGGAAAAAACAAAATGAAACAGCAACATAGCAAGCAACTATTAAACCAGTTGTTCCCAAACCTTTTAGCACTGGGATCCATTTTTGAAAATGACAGCCTATGGGGACCAGAACAGATGTCAGAGACATCTGAGACAAAAGAGAAGACATGCTGGAATAATGCACACAAAACAAAACTGTGCAAGGCTAGAACTGATTAAGCATATCTGCCTGGATAAACCGAGGAATGCATATCACCCTGTTGAGCTTAGTTTACCTGCTTGCAGAGCCCTTTACGGGCTTGGGTTGGCTTCTGCAGGGATAGCCCTGCAGCGCCAAGTTCTCTCTCTGCAATCTTATGCCCATGATAGGCTAATTAGCTTCCCTTCTATCATCCAAAACCACTTGAGTTTTACACAAGGCACAACTAAATCCCACCACCCATGAGAAGGCAAAATGCAGTCAATTTGCCTGCTCAGCCACAAAGGTCCTCCTTCCTCCTCCAGCTGGTGACTCCAGGGGCATGACAGCCTCACAATAACTCCCCCCAGTCTCCAAGAGCAACCTTAGTTCCAACCACAATCCCAGTCCCAACAGCCTCAACTATTCCCATCCACAACCCTTTCCCACCTCTTTACACCAACATCACTGAGCCTCCCAGGAGCTCATTTTTATCCCCAGGCTCCCCAATTGGATGCAGCTGTGAACCAGCTGCAGGCAAAAGGTTCTAGGTTAACCCTGTAATTCCTGGCTGATGTGGACAAGGGGCCATTGCTGATACCATTCCTTATCTCCTTGGTGTCATCTTCCGCAATTTTCGTAACAATTACCCCGTTCCCCTAAATTGGTTTGTTATGTTCTTGCAAGGAAAAGGCAGGGTGTGCGGTGCCTCCACTTCCCTCAGATTCTCCCAAATGCCTTGAGAGAAGAGCAGCATACCTGCCTGGGAGTAATACTTGGGAGTAATAGAAGACGCCATTTCTCCCCCTCCCAATAGTTTGCACAGTACCTCAGCAGCACAGCCATCTGGAACAAAAGAGAGCAACTGGTCTGAAAGCTCAAGAGCTTGCCCAATACCTTTCTGCCTGTTTTCTAAGCAGCCAGTTTACCTTTAACACGTGAATGCACAATCCTCACACGTAGAGATTGAAGAGCCCTGCTGAATTCAGTTCACGTGTTTCACTCACACTTGCTTACTCACAAGTAAAAGCAACCCTATAGCTCAGTTTTGCTTTCCATTAGGTTTATTTCTCAGCTTAAAGGGAAGGTCTTCCTTCTCAAGTGTTTTTGGGGCCTACGTTCATTGGATCTGGACCATTCTGGCATTGTTGTATTCCTCTCAACTTGCCCTTTTGAACACACCATGGCATAGCTGCCTACTCACAAGTAAACACGCAGTGTGGCTGTTTCACTTTCCATAGAACTCCGTTCATTTTCCTCAGCTGCTGCTGAGCATGCTCAAAAGGCTCTGCAGCTCCATGGCTTACAAATGAAGTACTCGTGTGACTTGAAGGTATTTACTGTGTTCCCCCAAATATAAGTCGGGGTCAAGTTTTTCTAGTCATTTTTAGGCGTAAATTTCTCGACTTACACATGATTATATATGTATATCAAGGCACAACTCAGCATCTACACTGCTGAAATGATGGTGACTCAATGCTTATAAGCACCATGAAATATATGTCACTCAGTTTTTATTAATCCATTAAAAGACTGATAAAAAGGAAGGAGCATGCTCTAATGATGGTGTTAGTAATGGTGTTAAAGAAAGACCATTATGTTAAAAGTTAAGACAGGGCTTCTCAAACTGGGGTGTTGTGACGCCCAGCCAGGGAAGCCCTGTCCCTTTAAGGGGCAGGGAATGTGTTTGGTTGTCAATACCAAACCTAGCAGACCTCATAACACTCAGGGTTTAAAGAGATCCTGTAGCATTTATTTCAGGGCAAATTAGCTTTCTCATTGCAATTGAAGAAGTATGCCACAAGATTAACACATTGTATGTTTCTAATTTATAGTGAGATACCCTGTTTGCAATTAGACTTGCTCATAAGGCAATATTTATGCAGGGGGAGAACAAAGAATATCTACATACAGTATTTGACAACAACACTGAACTCAAATCGCCTCTGGTTGCACTTACTTCAGTAAAGTTCCAAGATGCAAGTTCATTTCTCACAGCCCTAAAACTGCTAAACAAAAGAAGGCCACTGTAAATCCAAATTCTACACTGAGGGCACAATCCTATCCAACTTTCCAGCACCAGGGTAAGGGCAATGTAGCTCCGAGGTAAGGGAACAAACAGTCCCTTACCTTGAGGAGGCCTCTGTGACTACTCCTCCACTGCAGGATGCATCATACGTCCCATAGACCCAGCTATGTCAGTGCTAGAAAGTTGGTTAGGATTGTGCCCTTAATCTCCATCATTTATTATGCATATTTTAAAGAGGGCAATCTTCCTTCACCACTGAAAGGATCAAGAAAAGTCACTACTTTTGTTTGCTAACAAGAGAGTCCCATCTCCTTGAAGAGACAACAATGAAGTCCCAAGGGTATGCAGCTTCATGTTCACAGTCTATATTAGGACACACAAACTGAGTGCTTGGGATCAATCCTATCCAACTTTCCAGTGCTGATGCAGGCATATCAACAAGGAATCCGCTCCATAGGGGAACAAATGGAAGCCTCCTCAAGGTAAGGGAATGCATTGTGGCTGCACTGTGGTGCCAAAAGGTTGGCTAGGACTGGGCCGCCAAACACTTTGTGTTGAAAGAGTCTCTCTGCCCCTGAAAACGAAAATATTACCAGCGCAGTTACGCCAAAAGAAGCCCTCAGATCAAAAGAATTCAAACAAAAGCCCTCTCAACTGGATTCGACAGTAC
>JAJKFI010000065.1:6361968-6390026 GCA_029204185.1 Lerista edwardsae
ACACAATGCGAAGCACAGAATAGATTTTTCCTCCATTTGATTCTTTATTCCTCCATCATTATAAAGCCCAACCTTCTTGCTCGTAGCCAGAATCAAGATTTCAAGAAAATAAGGGCATCACTATACTAAACTACATGTATCATGGTTGTTGCTCTCCTACAGCTCCCATTTAAGAATGAACCACAAGTAGGTCAGGGCCAATAATTCCATGTAACATGGAATTTGGCCCGTTTAACTAGTTGTATCTCTCAAAAATTCAACCCTCACTAACTTACAGCTCCTAGTTCTTTAAAGGGAAAATGTGACAGCCACAAAACCAATACTGGTGCAAATAAGGCTATGGTGGCCTGAGATGACCAAAAAAGAAACAAAGGACTCCACTCTTGCATTTCAATTAACAAGCATCATGGATTTTGGCCTCAAAATAGAACTGCACTTTTCTTTTCTCCTGAGACAATTATGGAGTAAAACAGAAGAAACACAGTTTAGAGGGCCTGTTGATAAGAGTGTGTATTTATTAATGAGTGTGGTACATTAGGGAATGTCGTAGGCCGACTGGAAGCAGTGCTATAGATTCATGCTGAACATCAAAGCTCAGGGCATAGACTAGAGCACACCCACAGTGCAGTGACACCATTACTCAGATATTACAGTATATGCCAAGTAAAGCATTGTGAATCTGATTTGGAAACAAACCAGTATTGTGGTTCAATGTGTGTTCATTAGAAGCTTGCAAACCACAGTCCCATGTCAAATGAGATAATTAAAGACTGTGTCTAACTCAATCTTCACTGAGTTTGCACCTTCTAGGCTTATTTAATGATCACAGAAACCCAGAGGCAAAGTTGTTTAAAAGAAAGTGAGCGCACCATCACACTTTCATGGACGTTTACACGACTATCTAGGAGTACGTTCCTTTAACAGCTTGCCTTCCGAGTATACAGGACGGCATTGGCATCCACTGGCATCTCTTGGTACCTGCCAGCACCAGGTGGAGTGACCCTGAGGTCCTTACAGTGTCCCTGGCTGCCACCACCCTGATGGCCAACTGAGCATTAGCCTACCACTGGTACTATGGGCTGCTCTATCTTTTAGACAGTGACCCAGAGGCTGGAACCAATTTCTTACAAACCAATTTCAAAAGTGTAACCAGAAATAACAGAATTGGTGCCACAGAGCATTCATACAGTTATAGAGCACATGAGCCCACAACATACAGGTACAATTGTAAAATTAGCATGGGGAAACCTCTTTTCTCTTTACACAGAAGGCTCAAGTCAAAGATTTTTCCCATACATTGTTTAAAATTTGGCAGGGTCAAGACGGAGATCAAGCCTGCCAGCTGGCCTGCTCCTACACATGATGTCTATGTCAACAGCATTAAGGCAAGCACAAAACCAGACTGATAAGCAAATTGGAGCAATTATGACAGTTCCTTCTGTTTCTCTCCATTTGCCAAGTTCCTTTGGTTTACTTGAAAAAAAGGAGCAAAAGTGGAAAATTAACTGTTTGACCCAGTGAACACACCAATAGCCCAAATATGAGACAAGGGGACTATGAGTGCGCCAGTGGCAGACTGCAAGGGGTCAGTGGACTCGAGTTGTGCTTCACCTGGACTTTGCCTCACCTCTCTCCAGCCCGCTGCAGATTCAATTCACAACAATCCACAAAAAGCAGATCATTTGCCTCAATACCTTGTTCCCCATGCAGTGTCCTTAAAGCCAAAGCGCTGGACTTCCAGATTTATTTACAAGAAGAGCACATGCCATCCCTTTATTTAAGAATAGCCCTGCTGTTCTAGATGGGTCAAAGGCCTATCTAGTCCAGCTTCTTATATGGCATAGTGGCCCACCAGATGCCTCAAGGAGCACACAAGACATCAAGATACTTGCATCACATTGCCACTCCCATGCACCTGGCATTCTGAGGTAGCTTACTTCTAAAATAAGGAGGTTGCACCATCAATAATGGCCTGTGGCCTGTGATGAATTTTTCCTCCAGAAATTTGTCCAGTTCCCTTCTAAAGGCCAGATGCCATCACCACTTCCCGTGGCAAGGAATTACCACTGGGTAAAAAAGTATTTACTTTTATCTGCTTTAACTCTCCCAACACTCAGATTTAGCGGATGTCCCCTGGTTCTGGTATTGTGAGAGAGGGAAAAGAACATCCCTCTATTCACTTTATCCATCTCATGCATAATTTTGCATAAAACCAGACATCTCACACTTCTGGGTGTGACAAGGTCACATGAGAAGCTGGTAAGGATTGATTGTTTCTTTTCTATGGTGCTACAGCAGAATTGGCAGCCTTGGTGTCAGCACGAGGCAGCACTCCAGGTCACACTGCCCCCAAGTGAATGGCCTAGAACTACCCGATGCTGAATCTGGCACCGAGACTGAATCAGGGCCTGAACTACTTGGAGCCCCATGTAAAAAGTCCAAAGGAAAAGCAGGATATAAATAAGATTAAATATCTCATTTTGGACAAGCAGCACTGAAAGTCTTGCCCTGGTTTGATGTAAATTGTAGTATTGTATGCTGCTTTGATTGCCCTCATTGTGAGAAAAGTAGGATATAAGTTCTTTACATGAATAAATATCAAGTGAGCTACAGGTTGATTATCCTTTATCCCAACTGCTTGGGACTGGAAGGTGTCCGGATTTTGGATTTTTCTGTATTTCAGAATATTTACATAAATATAATGAGAAATTGTTTCTCTTCCTCTTTTGACTGTTAACCTACTGTCAACAGGCATCTGCTGGCCTATGACATTTTTCAACAATGTCTGTATAGGTACACACAACAGAGCAGAGAATAGAACTTACAGTCTGTGCCTGGGAAAGAGCACAAGACCTTTCTACAGAAAGGTGTTTTTTTTAAAAAAAAAAATCTTGGACTTTGGATGCCTGGATAAGGGATCACCTACTTATATAGAACTTCTTGGTTCTTGTTCAGTATTGGTTCAGATTCTCTTCAATGCCCAACTTTTCCTTTCTCTCTCCTGTTGTCCCAACTTAAATCTTTGTTATTTTGAGAAGGCTAGTACTGCTACTATGTCACTGAGTTTGATAATACAAGAATCCAGATCAAATAAAAACACGATTCTGCTCTGGGATATTTAAAGAGAGTCTGAAGCTACTTAAAATGCATGTCTGGCAACATGTTATCTGGTCTTATTAGTAGGGATGCCTAAAACCATAACAAAAGCAGATTCCAAAAACAACAAAACTTGTTCTTTTAGTTTGCTTCCCTTGCATCTTTTTCTTTCAACATGTCACAGTAGAATTAAAACTGGGGCATAGTCATTAACCCCAAGGCAAGTTTTGTTGACTGAAAACCACATGGAAGAGATAAAATGTGAAACTTCAGAACTCACAGAGAAACATGTTGACACCAGCAGTATCAAGAATCAGGGCAGTGCACTCAGATCTGGGGAACCCCAGTCTGAACTCCACCTCTATAACAGAGGAACCCCATTCAAAATAAGCCCACAGTATAGCCTTCTGGGACTGACAAACTTTTAGAGTGCAAATGAGAGAAATGCACGTTCATATCCTGGTCTTATCAAACCATGCCTACAGGAAGGTGCCAAAACAGCAGGGATGACTCAGGGAGCCACACTGAGATCTAGAGTCTATGGTGGCACATCAGATGGAGCTATTATCTGATGACAGCAACAATGTGGTGATGCCAATTTAAAGTCAGAAAGGAGATGGAGAAAGGGGAGAAAGGAGCTGCTGTAGCCCACCATCCCATCCCACTTCCTCCCCACCCTTCTCGGCCTATTGAAATGGCACAAGGAGGAGGATGGCCTAAGATGACAACAAGGAGGCCAGCAGGAAGCAGGAGTGACCAGCAGGGATGGGGTGGGCAGCAGGAAAAAGAAGAATAGCACCTAACCTTCTGGTCTCAGGTGCCAGGGAGGCTTAAACAACACATAACTCTAGCTTTCTTCCCAATGTGTTTGTTTTATATGTGCAATTCTTTATTTTGTTTTTAAATGTGTGGGAATATTCAAACTCCACACCTGCATTTTGAGAAGTAATTGAAGAATCCTGCAGCATCTTAATAGGCACATAGTTCTGTGAGCTAAATTTCACTTGGGTTTTTTCATTGCAAAACCTTGTGCCACCATGAAATACATCAGTCTACGGTGCCACAAAATCCTGTTTTCGTGCGGCAAACAATCTAACATGGCTGCTCTGCTGCATTTTGAAGTGATCCCCTTCTGTCCTACTGTCAAGTGACATGCACATTGACTGCTGTTGTTGTTCAGTCGCTAAGTTGTGTCTGACTCTTTGCGACCCCTTGGACCACAGCACGCCAGGCTTCCCTGGTGCCTTTGTGTAGAACATTGATGGTGCTATACAAATTAATATATGGCAGATTCCCAAGAAGGCCATTACCAAGATGGCAGATTCCCAAGAAGGAATTACCATGTGCAATTTCTGTAATTTGGCTTTGTGGGGCTTCAAGAAAGTTACTGGTTGTAAAGTGAGAACAAGCATCTTGTCTGCTCTCATCAAAATATGAGGGTAAACAGAAGTACCACCTCCCATAAAACTGTTTTGCTCTAGCATTCTTTGTCCTGGGTGTAATTTTTACGGTATTATGACCAAGAAAAAAAAGTTACGCTCCATCAGAACGCCATCAACCATTCAAAAGTCTAGTGTAGAAAAGTACAGCTGCCTGCACTGTGCTTTCAGCCAACCGAAGCTGTGTGTTTTGGCTAGCTCTGCACCAATTTATTTAGTTACCACAGAGCCAACCACTTGCTATCATGAGGGAACAGCAGACAAGGCCATCTACCCTAGATGCTTTTTTTTTTTCTTCAAACAAGAAGCCTGAGGTTCCCAAGGATAAGTCACAATCTGGCATAGCTCTTCCCATCGTTTTTTCCCCACTGCCAAGTAAGAAGAGAGATGGCAGTGGTAGTCAATCATGCAGCCAGCTCCAACAACACACTGTTGAATACAGTACTGTGTTAGAATGTCCTCCTACATGGCTGTTCCACACAGCACTCTGTTTTCAAGGAACATACCCACAGTGTTATAAGAGATATTACTACTGTACTTATGTGTACTTAAAAGTGATATTTTATAGGAGAGGGAGTAACTAAAGAGATAAGAAGCAAGGTTAGTTTAGAAACAGCAGTTGGCCTAGACCAGTGGTTCCCAAACTGAACTATGGCTCCCTGGGGAGCTGTGGAAACCATCCAGGGAAGCAGTGGAATCTTTTGGAAAAACCTGCCACCCTATACAATGTATAGGATTGTAGCCTAATGGGCAGCCACAGCCAATGGCCCAGTAGGTCAAGGAGCCTCCAGGTGAAAAGGTTTGGGAACCACTGCTCTAGAAACTTGCTGATGTGTCAATACTAGAGACAACAGGCTTCAGTCTATTTATTACACTCTTCTCTTAGAAAGCCGAGAAAAGCTTAGATATAGTTCACCAGTACTTTTCCATCCCAGTACTGATGAGGCCAAGACCTGCAATGCAACAGCATCACATACCTTCCAATGTTGCTGGGTTTTCTTTCAATTGGTTCTATCAGGCTGCTATTAGGGTAAAGCCACAGGACCTTCCTGTATATCAATGTCACAGGACCTGTATATCAATTTCAAAGTGCCACTGATTTCAGCTAAACTTTCAAATAAAAATGCTTAGGATCCCAGCTTCTAGTGAAAATATGACTGGCAATGAAGTTCATAAGCTCACTGCAGATATGAGGTTCCTGAATTGCTGCAATAACCTACAGCACCCTCTGCTTGCCTCAGATATTTGTTTGAAGGTTACAGCTCCTGAGAGTATACCAAACTATAGTTGACAAAATAAATATTTTGACTCACAACCTGCCACTCTTGACCTCCTTCCCAACAATTCAGCTCTACTTCCATTCTGTCCGATGAAGTCATTCAGCAGTATAATCCTACACGTACTTACTTGAGACTAAGCTCCATTGAACAAAGTTGGATTTATTTCAGAGCAAGTATACATCAGGTCGCAGCCTTAGAATACCAACAGAAGCTTGCCTATCTCCCTTGGTTTGTCTTTCTTCTTTCACTCTCATAGCCTTTGATGTAGGCGTTGCAAAATTGGCACCTAGGACTCTTTTTGGCAAGTAAAAATAAATACTTTGAAACAAATACAAAAGGTCCATAGAATATGCAATCCGATGCTGATAAAAGATTATCTGGGTGGAAGAAACACAAGGAGAGCTCAAAGGGTACTAGTCTATCATCAACAGGCATGACTGTCAAATGTCAAAACTTAAGATAATAACATAAAGAGCAGCAAGTCCTTTTGAAGAGCTTCTCTAAAAGTGTCTACTATTCTACACCATTACCTTTATTACAACAAAAAATGTTGACTCATCTTTACTGCGTAATATTATGATAAGCTACAAACATATTAGAACAGATCCTCATGACATTAGCATCCTTCTGAATCAGCAGAACACAAGTAATGAGCTTTGTTTTCATCCCAAGTTTAAACTATTGTGGGACTTCTTTAATTGCTCAGGCCGACACTAGTTTTTTCATTCATCATATCATCTCAAAAGCTTATGCTAAATAGCTGACATCATCAACATTAATCATTTCTTTTACAGACTATCAAACAGAACCTACAGCTCCTGAGGCAATCGTGCTGCAGAAGGGAAAGACCACACTACAGCAGCAGAAGCCCAGGCATGTCCAAATCAGAGTCATTTGTGCGTAAGTCTTTACTGCAGTGATTTTCAGCCAGGGCTCCCTTAGAAGGTTGGGGCAGTTGCTAAAAAGAGGAACAGAACTTCTCTCTTACTCCATCTAATTCGTACATAGCTAACCTGTGTACGTGCCAATCTCCCAGGTGCCTAGTACTCTGAATCCAAGGAATTCCTGTACCTTCCCACTGAATGATGGTGCTGAGGACCAACAGAAGAACAGACATGCCTCATTATCCGCTGGGGTTCCATTCTGGAGCCCCCACCCTACCGTGGATACCTGAAACTGTGGATATAATACTGGGGGCGCTTTTTTAAAGATGCGAGAACATCAGAGATTTTGCTACAACAAGATAAAAAGATTGTTTAATGTTTCCCCATCTTTTTAATAGCTGTCCCAGGAGCCATGGTATCCGTGGATAACTGACACAGTGGATACCGAATCAGTGGATACAGAGGCAGGATACCAATACTGGCAGGATCCAGGATACTAAAACCTATTGTGCAACTTTCTAGAAGACTTTTGTTTACCTGTTGATCTTCTCTTAGGAACACTAATCATGTGCTTAGCACTGGCTTCAAATAGCCCAGGGTAGCTCTCGGTTGAATCAACTCTAGATCCTGCCACTAAGGTATTTCACAGCCTGCACAAGTTACAATCCTCAGACTGTTCTACCTGTCACACCCCACACATTAGCATCTTAGGAAAATAGCCCTTGGAGAAGCCTTGAGTTCAATATCCAATGAAACCACATTACAGACTTCACAGGGTCTCCTCACCTCTGCAGTCAGAAAGCAATGAATTGTTTAACTGTGTTTTCCCATAGTCTTTTCTTGCCTGGGGCGGGACGGACACAGTAGGATAATGTTTGAGAGCCTTTGGCCTCAGATTTGAAAATAACTCTCAGAACCACATAATAGAATAGCTACTCAGGACTTCTGCAGAAGAGGCTTGAGGCCACAAGTTTGTGTGTGAAATTGCATGATGCAATATCACAACCTCAAAAATTAAACGCTTCCCCCAGGAAAGAATAAAACTATTAAGTACCTGCTTGATTAAGAGCCCTATCCTATCTTTCCTCTACCGCCAGCCACTGGTACAGCCAAAAAATGGATTCTGCTGTATCTAGTAGGGGGCAGAGCTGACGGCATTGGAGGGGACAGGAGGTAGTGTGTGCCATCACTGCTGGATCCATCCCTCCTACAGCCTGCCTATCCCATTCCTCTTCTCTCCCTCCCGGCCTCTCCAGCAGGCCGGGCAAGATCTGGCAACCTCAGAGGAGAACTGCCACCTTTCATGGCAACAACCTCCCATGGCCATTCCATTGGCAGTCATTTTACGACAGCAGAAGGCTCTTCTGCCATCATTAACGCCCTGCCCCCAACAACCCAATCCACAATTGGATTGGGCTGTAAATCTCATATGTCTTCTGTCAAGTTACGTAGCATTCAAAGAGCTGCAAGAACTTCCGAGAAGTTGAGTCATACGCTGTACTTCTATCTCAATGAAATCCCACATTCCATTTACATAATGTCCTTAACAAGAATTTGATTGCTGTATTTTAATCTATGCCACAAATTTAAGATATTCAGTGCCAAAGACATTTAGAGGCAAAGGCAAAAAAAAATCAGGAGTTACACTGTGTCGATGTTTGTAACGTACCAATCAGTGTGAATAGCCAATTTTAGTAGAATTCATCCAAAAGGTTGTGCATGAGCGGGGTTTTTAGCCCCCCCCCCCAGTTTCACTGCCCTAGAGATCATCCAGCATGGGATTCAATACTGTGCTACGGCCTTCCGTCAGAAAGCAATATCAGCAGCCACACTCCCTGCAAGCAGAGACACATTCCTATCACCCTTACTACTATTATTCACTTTTTAATCAATACATCACTTTATGGCAGGCACAACACATTTTGCTGACACTTCAAAGAAGAACTAATTTCAAAAGAGCACATAATTCATAATTCAGCTCGTTTGATCATATTCTACAACTCTTTGAAGACAGCGGTTTGCACATGAGGGACCCATAGTCACCCTTCTTGAATAGCAAACTGGTAGCTAATGCATCAAGGGATCCAATCCTATCCAACTTTCCAGTGCCAATGCAGCCCCCAGGTAAAGGAACAAAAGTTCCCTTACCTTGAGGAGGCCTCTGTGACTGCCCTCTCCCCAAGATGTATTCCACGCTCCTTTCGCTCCTACATCAGCACTGGAAAGCTGGATAGAATTGGGGCCAAGATCTTTTACAGCAGCAATGACCAGCCTTTCAGCATTAGGACTCCAATACGCAGCGAATTAATCCGCTGTTGCTAGGCTTTCGACCACAAGGTTGGAAGTTCAAGGCTGTGCGACGGAGTGAGCTCCCGTAGCTTGTCCCAGCTCCTGCCTACCTAGCAGTTCAAAAGCACCTAAATGCAAGTAGATAAATAGGGATCACTTCGGTGGGAAGGTAACGGCGTTCCGTGCACTACGGCATAGAGTCATGCCGGCCACATGACCACGGAAGCTTGTCCTCGGACAAAACGCTGGCTCTACAGGCTTTGAAACGGAGATAACCACCGCCCCCTATAGTCTGTCACGACTAGACCATTCAGTCGTGGGGAAACCTTTACCTTTTTACCCTTAATTGCTATGGAGAGAAGCAAAAGTTGGGCAGGCATTGCTTGGTAATGTCACTGTGCAAAGCAGTTTGAAAAGCTGCACCTTCCCCTAATCTCATATACACACTTCTTTAATACATTTATTAATTGCTTTTGCTCTTGTGTTCAATGACATGAAGTAACATGAGAGACCTTCAGCAATTTCAGAATGGTTGACAGTGAAAAATCAGAGAAGACAAGCCCTCCTGGATTTTCTTAAGATGGGAGAACTTCAGGGGTCGCCTGCAATATCTTCAGCTGCATCAGACAGAAGAAATATAGTATGTTAGGGCCAAATCCTATCCAACTTTCCAGTGCTGATGCAGCTGCAATGTAATCCCAAGGTAAGGGAACAGACATTTCCTCATATTGACGAGGCCTCCATGACTTCACCTTTACTGCAGGATGCAATGCATGTTCTAGTAGCACGGCCACATCAGTTCTGGAAAATGGCCCTTAGAGCGCAATCCTAACCCAGAGTTAAGCCAGCATAGTTAGGCCTGCAAAGTTTGGCTGGCACAAGGGCCATCGTAAAGCACGTTTCAACCACTCTTAGGAGTCAGGGACGATGACGCACGTCTGTGTGCTGGCCTCTTTGACTCCAAGAGTGGTCCAAACATACTTTACGGTGTCCCTTGTGCTGGCCTAACTCCAGGTTAGGATTACGCCCTTAATCATGTATGTGCATCTTAGAATTTATAAAAAAGCAGAACAAAAGCTCAACACATCAAGCAGAAGTATGCTATGGAATGAAAATCCTCGTTGTTACCATTATTTGAGATAACACACCAGTAAAATTTAACTTTAAGAATATTTAGATACTCCAAGAGGTTGGCCATAACTATCTTACCTTAACAGTTCTTATTTTTTCTTAAAACACAGCCAAACACCCCACTTCAAAAATATTTATTCAGTCACTTACAGCCAGATTTGCTTCCCAGTACAGGCACATTCCAAAAAGGTAACCATGCTAGTCTTTTATCTTAGAGCAAATCACAACAAAGCCTTGTGGCACCTTAGAAGACTAAATAACATATTGTTGTATAAACTTTCACGAGCCTTATTTGTCAGATTCATGACACAGCCAGTGGAAAATACTGAACTGACAGAATCGTCACTAACTTAGCAGCTAACCAAAGCAGCAAAGACTGAAAGTAAAGACTTTCCAAGCAGACTGCCCAACCAAACAACAGGCTCAAAGGACTGAATGTTCCTCCATAACAAAAAAAGCCCCTCCTTCACCAAGAAAACAAGAGTTCCAGGGAAATGCTACTCCTGATCATCTTGTTTTCTATTTGCAGGAATTCATTTGTGCAGGGAGGAACATTCAGAAATAAATAAATAAATATACATATACATATATGACTTGGGAGGGAAGAAAATCCAGACCACTGGAGTTCCCAGTGGTTTACTGTATACTCCAACCATGTTTGTATCAACTTATTCAGCTGCAATCCTAACCACACTTACCTGGGAGTAAGCCCCATTGATTACAATGGGACTTCTGCGTAGACTTGCATAGTTCTGGGGCTCTCCGTTTCAGCATCAGTATGCACTTATTTAAGGCATAACCCCGTCCAAATGAAGCACTTTTAAACGCTAGTGATTTAAATACGAGAATTATGGATACGCTTAATAAGTGTCTCCACAGAAATGAATAGGGCTTTGGCTTGACCAATATTTCTGTCCTGCTCTTTTCCCAAGCAGTTCATGGTAAGGTGCATGGGATTATTTCCTTTTAGCCTTTTCACAACTACCCTACTAGGTACTTTAGACAAAGAGAATGGGAATGCATTCCTTGCATCCTGTTGATTGCTGTATCAAATACAGCTTTAGTTTCAAATTAATTAAACATTTGGCCTAGTCCTAGCTTAATTTCGTTCCTATCATCTAACGCAACTGCTCATCTAGGCTCCTTGACCTTAGGGTCTGTTGGCTGCAGCTTTAGATCCACACCAGTTCTTCAGGGTGAGTCATATCAGAGAGAAGTGGGCTCTTCTCTCTCTTCCTCCTTTCAGGGACAAACACAACCCACTATTCATTCTTTGGCCAAACAAAGCAAGAGAACAATGTTGTCAGCACAGCTACAAGGCAGCCCATTTCTTCCTCTCAGCTAACTTCCAAACTGATTAGTGAGAAAGCATGTCCAATCGCCAAACCCTGCCTCCAGTTAAGCCTTGTCCAAAACACAGCCAAGGCTGCCTGGGCTCATTTGATAAAAAGGTAATCTGAATGCAGTATGGTAAACAAGGGGGATGCGGAGGTAAGCAGAAACATTCTTTAAGTGGTTCCTAACTTTAGGAATTTAGGAATAACCAGCAGTTTTTAGAAGTTGTGCACATGGGCGAGCTTTTTTAAGGCTCCTATGCTTTAAACAAACCTTACTTCATAGAGGAATGCTTTGTATGTTCAGGCATCAATGCCAGTTGTGTCTGCCGAGAAAATCAGCTGAGATGTTTAATGGGCAAATTCCATCACATCCCCACTACCATAGTAACGGGTTTTTTTGTTTTGTTTAAGACACTCTGACAACACAACACACATAATCACCCACATTTCATTAAGCAAATCTCTCCATTATTAACCACTTCTGAATCCAAAAGGTAACTTTGGCCAAATTAATAACTAAGATGGCAAATATTCAGACACAGCATATATAGTGTGCAAATGCCCTTTAAAGATCTCTAGGTGGAAGCTTGTCCCTTACGTAACATATCCTGAAAGTTTCAGAATTGTGCATATTACTGTATTTTGAGTAGAATAG
This sequence comes from Lerista edwardsae, assembly GCA_029204185.1. NCBI lineage: Eukaryota > Metazoa > Chordata > Lepidosauria > Squamata > Scincidae > Lerista > Lerista edwardsae. The sequence continues at coordinate 6,374,080 of JAJKFI010000065.1, forward strand.
ATGAATGAGCAGAAATGGTAAGAAGCAATCGGCATTTAGTGTTCTAGACCTGTTAATAAGGCTGTAATCCTATCCAAACTTACCTGGGAGTAAGCCCCATTGACTATAATGAGACTTACTTTTGAGTAGACATGCATAGGATTGGGCTCTCAGTCATAATATCAATGTGGAAAGACTCAAAATATCATCTCCTCCCAACCAACATAGTAAGTACTACCCATCAACTCTCATCCCCACTAATCACCCCAGCACAGAATATGTGGACTTCAAGCTATGTGTATTTTTACTCAACACCCTTTTTGACTCCACATAACATTTTAAAACGATCATACCACATAGTAAGTTATACCAGACCTTACAAAAACAACAAAAGCAACTGAATGTGTCTTACGTTTATACTTGCCGCTCTGATAATTGGGCAAAGTAATTATAAGTACAGTTTGCTGGCTGCACCATCATCACATGACTGACAACCATCTCTGGCTACAATGTAATTAATACATGTTGCAATCTCTATTATTCACCAAATCTTGGCAAGACAATCACAGATCATAGGGGCGGTATTACTTTTTCAATTACCTGTCACGTAATTTAACCGAACACCACAGTTCTTGTGACGATGTGGGAGAAAAATTAACACAAAGATGCAAATACCGCACAACGGACACACGAATGTGGATAACCTCCACTCATGGCCTATAAACGTGCAGAAAGAGGGAGAATTCACTCTTGTACCAGTCTAAATGCAATTACGACAGGAAGATTAAGCAGCAGAGTAATTAATCTAGTTGAAGTAATTTTGAGGCTAGCGGAATCACTTTCATTTCCAAAGTTTTCCTATAGAACTTGAGCATCGAACTTCAGAACGGAAGCTGTCCCTAATAAAAATAATTCAGAACTCTGGCGTCGTAATCGTGCACGCTTCCTTGCGAGTAAACACCTCTAATCTCATTGGGTTTTCGTTACCTAGGATAGGGCTCTTTTTTCCTCCTGCCAGCTCCGGTGGCTGGATTTCTTTTTAATGAATGACTTGTTCACCAACAGTCCAGCTGTATTTCCCCAAACCCGCATCACTCGATGGGTGATTTCCCCCCGAAGAGTGCTTTGAGGCTTTTAACCACTACCCTGTTGAGTTCTGATCGCCGGAATTCCTCTTTGTTAAGTACCGTTCGTTCTTACCTCGAGGGAAATCAGCAACAGGAATCCTGCACTACTGGAAGCGAATTAACACTGCGCGCTGTTCATCTCAGACGCGGCTCCTCGAGGCTCTCTACTCAGGCAGCCGGCTCCTGGGCACACCTAAACAACTTGGCCAGTGCCACAGCGCTGCATGGTTTCAGACGCTCCGGCTGAGGCGGTGCTGCGAGGCAAGAGTTCAGCTGAAGAACCTTGGGCTGCGTGCAGCTGCAGACACACAGCGGAGAGGGCGGAGATTCAGCGCCACAAGGCAGGCACCAGCACTCAGAGTGATTTACTGCTCTCCAGCCACACCCGTGCGTCGGGTTGATTCGGGCTGGAGCTCACGAAGGCCCCTACATAAAAGCTATTTACATGCCGTGACCTCCCGTTGCCCTTTTCCGTGTTTCGCCCCCCCCCAAGTACTTTCCTTCAATCCTCCCATAATTTCTCCCCATAAAATCAGATCCTTGAAAAGTGATGATTTACGGCTTCCTAAATGCAAAGTTTCCTAGCTAGTTCAGGCCAGACTAGTAGCTAATTTCATTAGGATTTGTGCCTATGGATCTCCGCTTCTCTGCAACAGCACGAAATGGAGCACTGCGCCACACACACAAAATACTGTACTGCACATTTGTTAAACGTGTTTTATTCTTTTTGCTGCAATGGATTAATACATCTGGAAACACTGCATTCACTAAACTGGGTTCACGGGCCCAAGTACGTGCAAATCAGCAGCTTAATTAAAACAGCAGATGAGAAAAGCGGTAAACAAACAGCAGCCCACTGTGGCATGTTTTCTCTCACTGGACTAAGGAAAAGAGCAATTTACACCACCCACATTTGGATATCTGTCTGGTCAAAGTAATTAACAATATTGGCTGCTGCCTCCCACTGATCCTATTAAGGAGAAGCTCAAAGCAAGGCTCATTCTGTCAAGGACAATAGATTTTGGGATGCCATTAGAGACCAACAAGTTGTCACTAGTAGTTTCTTACTCTATCACCATGGGGTGAAGTATTTGGCTTTTCAGCCCCAGGCACAAAAATATTTCAGACCTCTCTGAGCCAAATAACTAATTTAGAAATATCCAAGGGCTTTAATGAGCCCAGCTGGATTTTTTTTTGGGGGGGGGGAGAAGGGTCTTTTAAACTGCAGGTCTACTCTATACCCACCCTATCAAACTACTTTTTGCAAGTCTTTTTAGCTAATAGCACTTTGCCTTGTAAGTTGCAATGCAGAAGCATGCCCGCATGCCACTTCTCTGGATCCAGGCTGTTTTTGTGTAGAAAATGCTTTATAGGTTTCAATCCTAAATCAATGTACTTTCAAATTTGAGACTGGAGTGTTCATGTTAGGATTGCCACTTCTTTATCTTTGATACTGGAGATATTAGGATTAGGATTGCCACTTCTATTCATATTAGGATTCTGTTCATATTAGGATTGCCACTTCTTTATCTTGGATCTTGTTGCCCTTCAAATCTCCGGTTGTCATCAGGAGAAAGGCAGCTGCAGTTCCTCTGTGACCCCTCCTACTCATTCTTCCATCGACTTCTTTTTCCTTGGTACATAGGTCTTCAAATGTGCTGCACCCTGGTGAGGAAGGCAGATACTGTAGACCAGCAGTCTCCAAACTCTGGCCTGCAGGCTGGATCTAGTGACCGCTGTTTCTGTCTGCCCAGTACCCCATGCTTACCACTTTGCTGTGGGGCAAACACAGTGCCTCTATCAAGTACTCTCAAGAAACAGCAGTGCCTCTGTCTCCCGAGTATTGCCATGGCGAGCCGTGCCTGCCCAGAATGCTGGGCACACAGCTGCTGGGGAGACCAAACCCGGAAGCAGCTGACCACGGCAACAGTTGGGACATGTAGATGTGGCTGTTTCTGTGCTCTGTGGTGGAATGGAAAGCACAGGTCATGCTGTGGAGCCTTTTAAATGTTGCAGCGGTCTCCAGTTCGGAGGCCACTGCTGTAGAACACTGAAGGGATAAGCAGGAGAAGCTTTAGTTATTTTTTCTCCCATTTCAACTGAAAATTTAAAGAGTCACATCTAGTACTTATTTATTTATTTATTTGAAGGATTTATATCCCACCTTTCCCAAGCTGAAAACAATGTCCAAGGCGGCTTACAGGGGCAGGCTAATCTACACCACCACTTTTCCATCTTTTTAAAAAAAAACCAAATATACAGTATTCTGTGATTCACCAAATCTTCAGTTTCAGATGTAGCCTTCACAGTGTGGTTCTCTCCTCTGGTTGCAGGCTATTGATCTTCAGCAGGCAATCCTAAGTCAAGCCTACTTAAAGGGTAACATTGGGTAATTAGATGGGTAACTGCTACACCACTAGTTAACACGTTAAGTGTACAATATTCTTTATTGTCTGAAAGATGCAGGAACCACAGAGCAAGAAGAAGTGCCCAGCTCAAACTGGGGCAAACTGCAACCAATGGTAGTGTTACCAGTAGACAAGACTTTATAATGACATTTTCCTTGCATAATTTCCTCTTCTCAAAGGTCTTCAGTCATGCATGATTCATATACATTAGGAAAATCATACATACTCATACACATTGTGACAATATCATACATACACTAAGAATCACTGAGGCTTAGTGGTCATTGTTAAGACTACAAAAGGGCCCACCCATCCATGAGACTGACTGAGGTGGTTTGCTTCAGGCAATAGATTGGCAAGAGGCATCCACATCTATTCACCCATTCTCCTGCACTGCTTTCTCCTCTTAGAAAGCCCTCCACTCTCTGCTCCTTCGCTTTTCCTCTTCCATTCCAAGGAATGGGTAGAGGTTAACATATCACCCCATAAAGGGGGAGCAGCTATTGATACAGCACTTCAGATGATGGGAGGTCTTGGGCTGGCCAGGGAAGCTCAGGTTCAAATCCTTCTTCCAGAAATTCACTAGGCAATCCTAGGATTAGTAATGACCTCTCAGCCTAGCCTAGGCCTAATCAGACCTCTTAGTTCGGTGTCCACTGATCCGGTATCCCTAGTTTCAGTTATCCATGGATACCATGGATACTGGGAAGCCTATTAAAAAGATAGGGGAACATTAAACAAGCCTAATTTTTTACCTTGTTGCAGCAAAACCATTCAGCAAAAAGATGTTCCCCATCTTTCAAAAGGCTCCCCCAATATCCACGGTTTCAGGTATCCATAGGAGTGTCCATGCCTGTAGTCCTGTCCGGAGGGCCTTGGGCAAGTGAGGCATACCCCTGATGTATACAGATGGAAGGCATTCAGATGCAGTCCAGAGAGAATGCAGATTCACTGGTGCGGAGCTCTTTTCTAGAAGTCCAAAGTCACTTAATTCCAAGATATTACCAGAAGGATATCTTACACTTTCTATTTTTGTGTTCTACAGTAATGTGCAGTAAGAGAAAAGGAACCAATAATCATATTTCATTCCGATGTGCAGCATTCCCCCCTTTGTACATTAATGTTGAAACAGACAAATGTGAACACAAAGAGTTCATGCAAGTCACTTGCTGTTCATCTTTCACTGCTTCTTGGAAACCTAAAGTGTTCATACTTTTAATTTTTTCTTTATTTAAAATAAAGAGGATAGTGCAGTGGTAGTCAAACTTTTTCAACCAGGACCCACTTTTTAGAATGGCACGCATGTCGGGACCTACCAGAAGTGATGTCATTAACCTGGAAGTGATGTTGTGGCAGGAAGTGGTATCATCAAGCCGGAAGTACTGTCACTGTAACATAATAAAATGACACTCCTGAAATGCAAATTGGCATTCTTGCCCTCCAGCAATTGTACAATCATGAAACATCCCTGACAGAAAGAAATAGTAGGAAAAAATAAGATGTAAAAGCACTGAACTAAAAACAAAAATTTTAAAAAACCCTCACTTGAAAATTCAAACTGTTAACACTCACAAAAGGAATATAACAAGAGTAAAGTCTGCAGTTTCCAAGATGGCTGCTCCCAGCTGTCTGCAACCCACCTGACATCAGGTCACACCCCACCAAGTGGTTCCCGACCCACAGTTTGAATAACACGGGAGTAGTGTATGCAAACATAAGGTTGAAGACAAGTTGGCAAGTTTACATCCTTTGTTATTTCAGAACCAATCTTTGTGATGGAGAACACACCAAATTATAGGCACACCATAATCACGCATGGCCAACGTCCTTATTATATAGCATAAGAAAACATTAATTTTTAGATAAAAACGGTCACAGACAGCCTCACAAAGAAATAGGAAAACAACTTTCCTTTAAACAATTTTAGTGATTATTATACTGTCTTGTTTATTCATAGGACTGGGAAGAGATATAAGAGCCCTTTCAGATAGTCAGGCATTCAGATAACTTGTGTGTTATTTTCAAAGGATTTACGAAGGATAAAGTGTATGCTACATGGGGGATGTTCTATAAATATACAGTGCAAAACAAAATAAATAAGATATATGTGTAGTTTTGATAGGAAACATTCTACTGTCTTCTGTTGCAAATTGTCTGCAGAACAGTTCCAGTCTGTGTGGTCTTGTGGAAAGTGACCTATACTTGGACCCAACTTCAGACTACAGCCAAAAGAGACATAGGGCACAATCTTAACTTGGGCAGGAGCAGGCAGGCCTCAGGCTGGCGCTGCAACCAAGCTCAGGTTAGGACTGCATTGGAGCTCACCAGAGCAAGGGGAATGTTTCCCCTTGTCCCGGAGTAAGCCCCAGCCAGGCTGATGGGGCTCCTTGGATCTGTACCTGCTTGTTTAGCAGGTGCAAGTCCGAGCGTCCTACCTTGGCCCAGATCAGGGCTGTGGCCCGGATCAGATAAGATCTGTGGGGAAAGAATGCTTATCAACCTCTTGGTTCTTCCACCATGGAGAGACAATTCTTGACCAGCTGTGAGTGTATTATCCACTATATTTGTGTTGTATCTGGGAATAAGGTAAGAGTCTGTCAACAATCTCCCTTTCTATATTTTTGACCATTTTTAGGTACCGCTCCTCAAATAACTTTCCAGATTTGCTGCATGTTCCTCTTCATTGTGCCCCCTTGCTACCAATTTCTCCAAACTCCCACCCTTTGGCAGCTCAGTGAGGCTTTGCTCTTTTCTTGAACATTGATATTCTGCAGCTGTGTTGTTGTCTGTAATCCCAAAGAGTTTTACTAACATTATTTTTTTTCTGTTTTTGTCTGAGATCATAAGCTAGGTGCCCAAGGGCTTTTTGTGCTACTGCATTGATAATAATTGTGCCTTAGCCAGCAAAACATCTTTCTAAATAGAACAGTTTGTTGAGCAATACCTGCTCTTAAGTTTTTTTAAAGGGATCTGACCGCTTTTTAAATCCTCTTATTTAACCATTGCAATTCAAAAGTCCATTCCTTTGGCACTCCCTGATGACACATTGGGCAGTACAACTGAAGACTGAGGATTCAGGAGGTTACCTGTAATGAATTTAGGCCCGGTACTCAACTGGTCAATTGCACAAATTGTAATTCAACTGCCTCTTCCTCCTTTGGTTCACAAGAGTTCAACCAGATTATCATAATAGCAGAAATTATTCGGCTAAACTGTGGGTAATTGCACTGACTGCATCAACCAGAAATATTAAGAGTCAAGGATCTAGTATGCATGTTGTTACTGCACTCCATCATGACTCAAGGTTATACAACCAGCCCCTGGTGAATATGGGAGTAGACAGTTAATAGCATTCTATATAGATATAGATCCAGAAGGAAGAAATCAGTTTTAAATGAATAAGCATCATGCTTGCCACTCTTTACCAGGATCCTGCTAGCAACAATTTTGTGGAGTACAGGTGTGCCCCAGTATCCACTGATTCGATATTCACATTTTCATTTTTCCACTGATACCATGGATTCTGGGATGTTTATTTAAAAAACAGGAGAACATTAAACAAATCTTTGTTTTTAACCTTTTTTTGCAGCAAAACCACTGATGTTTCCCAATCTGTAAAAAGGCATCCCCAGTATCCAGTTTCAGGTATCCGTGGTGGGGTCCGGAACCAAATTCCAGTGGATACCAGGGTATGCCTATATAACAATCTCTCTCCTCATAGAGGAGCTATTGTGGCTGACAAGGCATTATCTGTTTTTGTACATGTCCAGATGCCACAAGCTGAAAACTAGAGGTCAGGTTGAAGAACAACTCCTACTGCATAAAGGTAAATCCAAATTAAATATTTACTTCATGAAAATTGTGTGGTAACTCACATTTTGGAGACTTCAACTCAAAAAATAGCATGAGATATATTTCAAATATTAATGCAACCAAGTTGTAGCTATCCAGAAATGACTTCTTTATGGTCTAGTTTCACATCTCCTCAGTACAGACTGAAAGGCCAGATTTTGTGGGAAATCATCATCACTTTGGTACTTTCCACAGCTGCACTGTCATGTAATCAGATTCTGTGCATTATCAGAGTTTGTAAGCATTAATGAGGAAGCATGGAATCAGGCCATGTGGCCTGCGTTTTTTCACCCCAAATCAATAACATAGGAACTCATCTTCAGTTCCTGACACAGGTTCACTACATACTAGGTATTTCCATTCCCCCCCCTTTTTTTTTGCTTCCAGTCATGATAATGAGAACTGGAGTGAGGAGGGGAATTACAAAATTAGAAGCTGAGGCGGGTGTCATTAAATTGGAGGTGGCCATGGGCAGCATGCCTGGCCTTGATTTACCACCTCAAAAAATGGAAAATACTGTAGCTACTTCACATGAGAACCTTTTACTATCCGGTGCTATTGATACTAACATGTTATTTGTTGATCTGTAGTTAGGCAGTCTAGCTAATGTGATGTACTGTACTTCCATTTTTTGCTGACTGCAGAATTCTTCTTTCTCCTGTATTCTCTTTTAGACTTTCAGGGTCATTGAGCAAAAGATTATTTTTTACTTTAACAGGCCTCTGCCTCATCATGAAACCTGTCAGGAAATAGAGAGCAGCTGAGAGGCAAGGACAATCATTTCAAGCCAACAAGACTCTGACAGCTGATTCTTGCAGAAACAGTTTTATAAATGCAGTCACTCCTGGGGCAGTAAAACAGATGAAACCACTAGAGAGTAGAGTTAATTTACCTTAGATATCAATTCCCCATTTTTCTTTTCTTCTTTATACTTCAGTCTGAAATATTTATTATCTGTCTGGAAGTCACTTTTTTTTTACCCAAATGATCCCAAATTTGATTAGACAATGTATTTCAATATGCCCACAAGGCAATGCATTCAAAATCAAAGCAAATCAAGATTATAAGTGAATTCTTTTTTAAAAGCCTTTGACCTGAATTCAGGATATAGTCAGAGATTATCCCTTCAGGTTCTTTGGGATGAATATGAACGAGAAAAGCAGAGGGCACTGAATATGAATACTTGCCTGTAGAGGAGACAGTAAGTTCTGATGGATTTTGGAAACAGGTCAGGGACAAACCATTTCAACAATACATTATCCTTGTAACTGAGGTAAAATTGGATTTTTTTTTTTGTTAAGCCAGGGGTATAGGGCTGATTTACATACCCACCGGGCTGAGGTCTGTCATAGTGCATAGAGCAGGCATGTGTAACCAATTGTGTGTGCTGGGTGTTCCACATGTAGGCCCAGCATGCATAGGTTTGAGTCACACAATCTCTCCCCTCTCTTACAGAGAATTGTGTAAATTGGGTATCACACAATGCTTTATATATATGCTAGGGAAGAATGTCTGCAGCTAAAGTTCTTAGCTCTGACAGAAGCTATTGCTGGATATTTTTTCCCCCCAACATGATATAATGGCATAAAGGCTACAATCAGTGATGTCATCTGGTAATGAAGAATGGGAACTCTGGGCAGGACTTATGCATGATTGGCAGCCCGTCCGTTCTGTTCCACGGCTGCCTTGGCCTCGGGGGGGCTGCCCCCGGTTGGTGCGCCCCACCGCTGCTCGCCCAGGCACCCGACGCCCACCCACCCATCCCCCCGGCGAGCAGGCACCCCGCCGAGGCCAGGGCAGCCGCAGAACAGAATGGACGGGCAGCCAATCATGTGTAAGTCCCGCCCAGTGTTCCTGTTCTTCATTACCAGATGACATCACTGGCTACAATCCTTTTACGTACTCAGTAGATTTCACTGAATTCAGGGGGACTTGAGTCTGAAAAGACATGCACTGGATTGAGCTGGCTTGCTTTCAGTAGTCAACTGGAGATCAATGCTGATTTCTGACTCTAGCACAGTCCTGGAGGTTTGATAACCCTATGTGTGCTCACTCCTACTTCAGAAAGAGAAGTCTTAAACCGACCCAAAGAAATTAGCTTTTCCACACATGCCACATACCTCTGTAATAATTACATCATATGGTATCCAGATACATAGGGTGCCTTTAAATAAAAGGGGTAATGGCTAATAACTATTGGTAAACGTACAAGCACGCATCATTTGTGGAAAGCCATCTAAGTTACCAGTACTAGTTATCAGTACATCTTGTGATAGTGAGAACGTAATCCTAACCTGGTGTTGCACCAGCACAGCACTTTTGCGCCGGACCAGCGCTGTCGCAGACATTCCATAAGGTGCATCTTTGCTGCAGATTCTGTTGTTAGGCTGGCACAAGCAGCAGTGTCAATGCATGTGAGCTGAGCAGCCTGCCAGCTGTGCTACCGGCTTAGTTCTGACAATGCAGGCCTGTGCCAAGGGCATGCTGGAGGCAGATGGGAGGCTTAATGGGACAAAGCTGTTAGGCCGTATCCAACCCCCCATCCCCTGGCTGGATGCTCCCAATCAGCAGATCCGAGCAGCCTGACTGGGGCTTACCCCAGGGCAAGGGGATATGGGATGTGTATCCCCTTGCCCTGCGGTGAGCTGCAGTTGCATCCCAGCCTGCATTAGGATATAGCACAGGTCAGCTGGCCTACCTGTTCCAGCACAGGTTAGGATCGTGCTGTGAATTCCATTAATACATTGTTAGAAAAGGTTTCTCTTACATGTCCCCCAAAAGTAAAGAAAATATTCAGTGGTTGGATTTTGTTCAGAATAGAGCTCACTAGATACTTATTTTAAGTCATGCAGAAAGCAAATGAAATAGTGGTCACATTTTTTAGGATGAAATTTTTAAAATGATGGCATTCTAATTGCCATCATTGACAGAATTGACAGAATGGAGTAGCTGCTTATATTGTCTAGTCAACTGGTTCAACAGAAAAACTTATTTAGGATTAAACATGTAACATTGAAGAACATTTGGAGAGGAGTTCAAAAGTCCATGTCCAACTTTTAAAGAGGCTTTGACACACACATATATGATACCACTTCATTGCAAAGTAAATGTATATACTGTTGTGGCATCAGATATGTTAAAGCTGATACTAATTAAAACAGAGGTGCGCTTTTGACAATGTTGCTTAATGAGAACCATACCAAAGTGTATAACATGATTAAACAAAATAAAAGCGGTATTAATTCAACAAACAATAAAAAACATACAGCCAAAAGCGAGAGAAAGTGAACCATATTCAAAGAGTCTGGAAATTTTGCTTTCAAATAGATGTGTATTACAATTGTTCGTCATAACAAATTTAAATCTGATTTCAATGGGACTTAAGTACAAGTAACTTTCAGCAAATTGGGGCCGGGCATTACAAGCATAAACTGCAACATAAATTTTCAAAAATTTAAGCACAACTCTCCTTTGCATGCTATCTTCTGGTTATCTACTTTATTTTGTTTTATATTACACAAACCTAAACGTTACAAAATATTTAAATATGTCAGATTTGGTTGTATGTATTTGGCAGGCTAACCTAGGAGCCTCAGAAAATTGAAAATGTGAACAGTCTCAAAAATGCACTAGCCCTAATCTAACTCAGTGATCTTACAACATAACCAGATCAATGAACAAACATGTTGGCATCATATGATATTCAAGTGGTCATATTACTCTGAGTAAGACAAAGGAAACGATTAGCAACCTTTCTTGTTAAATAACTGAACATGATAACATGATGACAGTGCCTCAGGACATGGAATTATGTATCATCCTAATCTTTCTCAGAGTCATGCAGCATTGTTTCCTCTTTGTTGTTCCTTTCTTCAGGTAAACACTTGCAATTCCAACATGATCATGAAATGTAGCAATACAAGATTTGGCACAATTTTCAGAGCTCTAAAGGTGCAATTACACGTTTTGTTTAACCCAGACTGCCACTGAAAATTGCACACCTGATCAGCTTCCCATGGCTTCCACCCCACCCTTCTCCACAGCATGGCTCCCCTTACCTCTCTGCTGCTGCTCCTTGCTCTTAATCCATGTTGCCTGCCGAAAAGGTGGAAGCAGGAAGAAGACAGAGGGGTAGAAGCAGACTCTCTGCCCCAGGGGTTTCAAACTCATTTCATATAGTGGAGAGCCTTCCCTCTGCCCTCCCCAGTCCTGCCTCCTTCCCAAGCCCACATGCTGGTTGAATTCATCCGGTGCGGGGTCAGCTTACCTGCCCTTCTCTGTGGCACTCCTGGGTTGCTGAGAGTCCCCACGCTGATCAGAAGATGCCTTAAGGCATATTTGTGACAGCCCTGGCCCGACGCAAACCACATGCGTCGGCCCAAGCATGCTTTAGGATCGCACCCTCAATTCCACTAGAAGAAGATACCTAGGGGTATATTTTTTGGGGCGATATTTTTGTCCAAAATGTCTTGATTAAAATAGCAAATTGCAGTGTTGTGTGTTTTCTACATTTTCAATCCAAATTTTTATTAATTTTAAATGCTGTAAAAGTATACTAGGTAGATGATATATAGGTGATATAGTGTCATATAGTGTCAGCAGATGCAGCCACAGTATTATTTCTAATTGGAAAAGTAGTCTATTTTAATTTCTGGAAAATATCTTAAACACAGTGTTTTGTGTTTTGCAGTGTTTTGTGTTTTGCACAAATGCAGTGTTTTGTGTTTTTATTCAGGTATTTTAATCGCCAAAAGGCGGTTTTCAACAACAACAAAAACCCGCCCCTACTAATGCCTGACATAGTGGAACTTTGTGTAGAAAGTTAGACTTCTAACGGGAGCAGACATTGCACCTGTGCTGCTTCTACTATTTTCAGCAAGGCTATAGACATTAACAGTTGCTACTCATGAGAGTGAGGGAACTGTCAATTATGTCTTTTATTTATGGATTTCTTTTAGATTATGTGGGAAACGGGGAAGAAGAATAACAGAACATATAAGAATACAGTTGGAATTTTCAAAGGACAGAATGGGAGGGTTGTTTTGATACCTGGGGACTGCCTGAAAAGTTCAGATGACACATGAGTCAGACCTATGTGTCTGTGTTTTTCGGCAACTAAGGGCCCAATCCTAACCAGCTAGTTTCCTTACCTTCAAGAGTCCTCTGTGACTGCCCTCCCACTGCAGGATACAGCATGCAAATGCCCCATTGGCATAGCTGCATCAGTGCTTGAAAGTTGGATAGAATTGGGCCCTAAATCGGCTGGATGAAGCTCTTCCTTCAAAAGTGGGATAAGATGGTCTCCGTGTTTCCAGCCCTGAAGCAGTGGTGGGATTCAGGGGGTTCGCCAAGGTTCTATAGAACCGGTTGTTAAATGGCTGGGCCCCGCCCACTCGCTTACCTTGACTGGCTTCGGGGTTTTTTTTTGGCTCCGGCTATGATGTCATAGAACCGGTTGTAAATTTATTTGAATCCCACCAGTGCCTGATAGCTGTAAACCACACAGGTACTTACAGAAACTAAGGGCCCAATCCTATCGAACTTTCCAGCGCTGATGCAGTTGTTCCAATGGGGTGTGTGTGTGGCATCCTGCAATGGGAGGCAGTCGTGTTGGCCTCATCAACGTAAGGGAATGTTTGTTCCTTTACCTTGGAGCTACATTGCAGCTGTATCAGTGCAGTAAAGTTGGATACGGCTGAGTCCTGAAATGCTATTTCAGAGCATTTGACTTAAGAAGTAAAAAGCAGAATTCTCCACCCATTGGCCAAGTTATTAGTGATTTGGCTCCAGTCTGCACAACAAGAAGAGAAAACCACCATACACTGCAGAAAGTCTTGCTGCAACCATGAAGATTTCACATATGAGCAGAGGATGTAGCAAAAGTTATTGACTCATTGGGACTTTTTAAAAATGCTGCAATTGTAGCTATATACTGCTGTTACTTTTGGAGGGTTTTCTCTCCAATCCTCCAACCTGCAACTGGTCAAAGATTCTAGGTTTAGGTTCAGTTCTGATTGACTGATGAAACTCTCCTCCAAACTAGCTTTTTGGTTCAGGTTTACCTGGATTATCTGCTTCCTCAGTAGGAGAACTTTAAGTGAGAAATGGCTGTTTCTGGAAATGGAAAGCTGAAAGAAAACAATGTGATGCTCCAGGACCATTCAACTGCTGAAAAACAAGTGTTCCCAGAGTAACTGGTCATGCACTCTTGCTCCTAGACACAGCACTTTATCCAAGGCAGACACAAAACAAAAACAGTGTTCAGAATAGGCTGGAGACCAGATAACAGCCATTAGTCCCCACTGTGAAAACAATAGCCTATAGTCACATCTAACTGACAGAACAGATCTATTTGAGAGCAAGATTCCCAGGCCTTTTGAATACGATGTAATGGGACAATTCTGTCTCTAGCAATGAATAAACACAGTTATCTGTCCCATTTCTACAATCAGTGGAAGCATTATCTGACAACGAACCTGAAATTGTTTCTGATATTTTCAGCAAGTTGGAAATTCTTTCAGTTCCAAAGTCAAGTGCAAATACTTCTGGAACAACCATTTCAGTTAGCATGTATTTGTCTCTTGCAATTCCACATGTTCTTATTAAAGGAAGGGCAATAAGACAATTCCAGCACATTACCAAGTAATGTAAGTTCCATCGAAATCAACTGGACTTACATCCAGAGGTGTTCCTGGCGGGGGAGCACCCCGGGGCACACCTCTGGTCTGCTTCCCCCACCCCTTCCTGCTTTGGGCTGCCTCCTCCTTTCTTCCCCCCTTTAAAAAGGGGGGGAAAGGAGGAAGGGGTCCACAGTGGCACCCATCCCCTCCAGGTATCGGAGGATCCAAGCACATTTGAAGCGCTGCAAAGCCACTCGGCTTAGTGGCATTCAGTTCTTCCGATAGTTGGAGGAATCTCAGGTCACTGCAAGATTGCAGCAGCATGGATTCCTCCAACTATTGGAGGAGCGGAACGCCATTTGAAGCACCATGAAGCAGCGGAGCTACAAGCAGCGCTCACCTCCTCTGAGTATCAGAGGAGATGGGCTCTGCTTCAAGCAGAGCCTTCCCCCTCCGATATGCGGAGAAGAAGGTAGCTGGTGGTGGTGGAGAGGGTCATGGTCCTACCCCCTGCAGGATGGCGCCTGGGGGCAGTTGGCCCCTTTGATACCTCCTAGATATGCCACTGCTTACATCTTAGAAATGCATAGGATTGCCCTGTGAATCAAAGAAAGTCTTCTTTTTTGTGTGTTTTATTTAAAGCCAAAAAATAAGTTTAAGAAAGTATTTGCATGATATCTCAAGTCTTCTGAGATTACTTCTTCAGTCAAGCAGAAGATTCCACAAAATGTTGCAATCAGAGAGATGTAAATGAGTTCACCAAGAGTACACGAGGGCTGGATAATCATCTAGTTACAATGACCTATGACACAGCAGTATTCCAAATAGTACAACAAATCATGACCTTTGGGAAACTGTAAATATAGAGTTCCCAGTATATCAGTCCCACTAACTTGCCTAGTGGGTCAAGAGAGATAGCCTCAATCCCCTAAAATAAGCCTGTACAACTTTGCCTACAAGCTGAATGCAGCTCACATGCCAGATGCACAATAAATTTCCTGATTTTGCTCCTCAGCCAGGGTTTATTTTTTGTTTTTGTATTCTTGTTGGATGAGTCTTTCATTTGTTTAAATTACCAACTTTTTAAATGCTAATATTATTGCTTTTATTGATTAATGCACAAATCATTCTTAGGGGCTCCTTTGGTGTCAAAGACTGGAAACTAATGAAGGGTGTAATCCTAACCACGTTTCCAGCACTGACATAGCTGTGCCAGTGGGGGCATATGCTGCATCCTGCAGTGGAGTAGTAGTCATGGAGGCCTCCTCAAGGTAAGGGAATGTTTGTTCCCTGGGAGCTGCATTGCCCTTACCTTGGTGCTGGAAAACTGGTTAGGATTGTGCCCTAAATAACACACATTAATTCAATGAAAATAGAGAAGTTCTCAAGCACCTGGGAGCCACACGATATGGCTGGTGTGCTGCCTTTAGTTTGGTAGGTCACAAATTGTCTAGGCCTGCACTAGTAAACTACACATTTAATTTGTCTTTTAACCTGTAGTATTTTAACCAGACTCTTACCAGTGGCTTATTAATGCATCTTTTAAATCTTCAAAATAAATGCTATATCTCATTTCATTTGTTCAATGGTCCATGTTTCATGTTGTGGATAGGAACAGCTCAACATGTCACCCAATTACTTGTTGTTTGGACACCACACCAATGGCGCTGTTATGCCAGTGCAATGATTGCCATTTCTTAAGCCTGCCCAGGAATTTGGAGGGGGGGGCAGCAGTTAGGAGGAACACCAGACATCAGACTACGAACTACAATGCCTATCTACAAACAATGCCTATCTACAGCATACAGATATCAGACTTACACTGTGCTACAAACAATGCCTACAGCATCCATAGGAAGCCCGTCCTGTGGAACAACATCCTGATGACGGCACAGTGTCCAAGGAGCCAATCAGCACACTCACCCAGCTTCAACTCTGGCAGCTGCCAAAGTGAACCAAGA